>AWWV01008385.1:0-21398 GCA_001974805.1 Corchorus capsularis
CCGTGAGCCGCGGCTTGGTCACGAGCCGCGCGCGACCGAGCCGTGGCTCCGTCGCGATCCACGCGCGACGAGGCCTGTTTTCCGTCCCAATTTTTTTTTTTAAATAACATACTTTCAATCCGGAAAACCTTTGCCTACCTGGACGTTGCTTCTCCATGAGTTTTGATGTTGTTTTACTTGAATGATTGAGATTTGAAAGTTTGAAGGTTTAGAGAATTTGAGAGAATTGAAAAGTTTAAACTTTAAAGGAAAATAAAGCAAAGGGTAAAATAGTCCAAGAGGGGGGCGGTGGCTAGTAAAAGGGGGCGGTATTTAGTAATACCCATAAATAATGCATGATTTTATGGTCAATAAATGCTTCACATTCACTTGGTTAAAACCCTTACAATTACAAAAAAGGGTTGGAGGAAAAGGGAATGGTGAGAACCTAATTGAGGTCCTTCTTAGCAATTAATCAAGTGAGAAAAGACATATAAGGACAAAAAAAAGTTCAAACCGAGTCTCATTGATTCTCAAAAGAAACTTTTAGTAATATCCCTGGGTATTTCAATTAACATATAGTGTGTGTGTGTGTGTGTGTATACCAGACAATCCAGACATATATATATATATCCCTGGACTGTTGTGGTTTCTTTTTTAATCTATCATACAATGGTTTACATAATTTGCTAAGTCCTGGATAGAAATCTATGACATAATTTAGGCTTCCTAGAAATCTTTGTAATTGGATTTTGTCCAAGATTTTGTTTGGAAATTTGCTAGCAAATTCTATGGATCTTTCTATTGGGGTAATGGTGCCTTGAGTAATATAGTGGCCTAAAAACCTAATTTTTGTTTGAAATAGACTTATTTTGGATTTGGAAATAACTAAACCATTGTTCTTGATAATTTTAATGAAAATATGTAAATGTTTGAAATGTTTATCTAAGTTTTCCGAGAAAACTAAGACATCATCTATATAAACAATTGTAAATTGAGAGTATGGATTGAAAATATCATTCATTATTCTTTGAAATTCAGAAGGAGCATTTTTTAATCCAAATGGCATTACATTCCATTCGTATTGTCCAAATGGAACTGTGAAAGCTGTTTTATATCTTTCTTCTTCTTTGATCTGGATTTGCCAAAATCCTGATTTCATATCAAATTTTGAAAAAATGTTTGCATTACAAAGTTTTTGTAATAAATCTTTTTTATTAGGTATTGGGTACCTAATCCATTTTAATGCCTGATTTAAAGGCTTATAATTAATAACTAATCTTGGTGTTTCTCTTTCTATTTCTGCATTTTTTATAACATAGAAAGCTGAACAACTCCAAGGAGAGCTACTCTTTCTTATTAATTTTTTGTTTAAAAGGTCCTGAATTTCTTTTTTACAGAATTCTTCCATTTCTTTATTCATTTGAATTGGTCTTGCTTTTGTAGGAATTTGTCTTTCATCAAAGTTATTTTCATAAGGTAATGTTACTTCATGTTTCTTTCTATCCCAAAATGCATTGGGAATATCTAAACATATGGATGATTCTATTTCTTCTTTTATTTGATTGATTCTTTTTATAATCTCTCTTTTTTGTAATTGTTCATTTAATTTTTGAAAACTTATTTCTTCTTGTAGAAAAGAGATTTGTTTATGTTTCTTTCTATCCCAAAATGCGTTGGGAATATCTGAACATATGGAAGTCCTGCTAGAAATTTTTCTATTCCAAAAAGGTTGTTGGTTGTCAGGTCTTTGCATTACTCTAGTCATTAAAACATCTTTATACCATTTGAAATCTGTTAATTTTTTACATTTTAAGTTTGATAATAATTCTGAATTTCTATCTTTAAGGTGAGATGGATCACCTATAAAATGTTTTGAAATTGAGAAAATCAAGGTTGCAACTGCATCCTGAATTTCTTTCCTTCATCATCATGAATGACTCTTCCTTGGTCATCCTTTTTGATAGCTTTTAATATTTCTTCATGTTGTTCTTTAGTAAGTGCATGATCCCACCATCCCTTTAGTTGACCAGTGAATCCAGCTACTAAAAGGTTGGCTATAGCTTAATCACTAATTAGACCATTTTGATTTTGTGTTTTATAAACATTGGAAACCATTGTCATTTGTTGTAATAGATTGAGAATGTTATATTCAGACATGCCATCAATATTCCATTCATATATAGTATTAGCATTATATTTATTTTGAAAAACTGGTTTTTCTTCAATATTGTTTCAATTTTATTCTACTCCAAATCTTAAAATTATTCTACTTCCAATCAAAATTCCTATCCTCTGATCAACGGGATTGTCTGGTATCAGAGCCAATATATATATATAACATAAAACTCTAAATATCTAATAAAATGTGTGTGTATATATAAATATATATAACATAAAACTCTAAATATCTAATAAATAAACCAATTGAACCGCCTGGTTGGTTGAACCGATCAGACCACCAACCGGACCCTTAATCGGTTCATCAGCCGGCTCGGTTATGAAAAGTTTGGTCGATTTAGCATTTGATATAATTAAAAAAAATGACCATCACGTTCTATTTCACTATTGGTTCTTCTTGTTTGTTTTTTAAAAAGAATTTATGAAAATTAAATGTTCAAAATTTAAAAAACAATAACTTGGTAGGAAAGTAAAAGGAACTAGCGCCCTATAGGCCAGCTAATGAGGAGAGCGACAACCCCAACGACCACTTTTGAGATCGACCTTAAACAAATGACAAAATAAAATATTCTTATATAAGACTCAACAATCTCAAGTAGATAGAAATTATTCTTGCTTCTTTGATTTTCTTAAGAGCATAAACCCATACTTCTTTGATTTCTTGCTTTAAGAAAAAACAGAAAGAAAAGTTCAGGAAACCCGCGCAAATCTGATAAAGTGGACAAATCTGAGGTAAAAGAAAGTTGTTTCTTCTCGATTTCTGTGAAAGAGAGTTCTTTCTTCTCAAATTCTGGTATCTTCGGGAAAAAGAAAGAAAGATGTTTCGATTTTTTTCTAAACCTTGTGATTTTCCTCGAGGTTTTAAGTTTAAACCTACAGCACAAGATATTCTGAAGCTCTACGTTGGATCAGTCAAGGAGGGTGGATGTGGATGTTTGACTCTTAATTCTGTGAAGGAATGTGATATTTACAGTAAGGAGCCATGGGAGCTTTCTGACAAAAAAACAGAAGATACCTTAAGGATTTTCACTCGATCAAAGAAGAAGAAAAACTGTGAAAACATCCGAAGGAAGAAGAAGAAGAAAAACAATGAAAACTACGATAGAACGACTTGATGTGGGTTTTGGGATGGTGGAACCAGAAAAGAGGTTACGGATTCAGAGGGTAATATATTGGGGGTGCACAAGTATTTTGTGTTTGAGCGCAAAGATGGTTCAATCAGAGACAAAGGTTTCAAGTGGATTACGGATCAATACTCATTATCCGATGCCAATGATACTGTTATCTACGAAATTAGATATAAAATCCACAAGGAGCAAAGCAGCATGCGTAAAACGTCATCGTCCTCTGATGGCGGCGTCGACGATTATCAAGACGACCCATCTAAAAAAAAAAAAGGCTTTGCCTTGTCGTCGATCGGAATGCTTCTCTGACTCTGACATAGACACATATGAAAGAAATTGGGGAAATTGGCCATCTTGAAAACCTAGAGGAAATTATATATCGAGGATGTATTGGAACAATGATGATCTGGATCCACTACTAGATGGAGGTGAAGGGATGAGCTCATTGGATCAACAAAATCACAATGCGTTTTTGGAATATGGCACTCTCTAAAACCTTGATCAAGGGTTTACTGATGTTTTTTTTAATCCCAATGAAGCTTCTACGGAAAGTATCGATATTGACTGGGACAAAGCTTGATGAAATTACTCACCTTCCTCTGGATCTTAGTTATGGAGATGAATTCCAATTGGAAGCCCAAGTCCCAAATTTTCTAAGCTTTCAGCAGATGATGATTGCACCCATTTAATATTAGTCTTTTTTCTTTTTAATTTGTTTAATTCAGATTGTTTTTTTTACCAACATTATCTTCTTAATAATGTTGTTCTTTGGATATATATATGATGTATCTTCTTGATTGCAATCACATATCAATATATTAAAACAGAAGAAGTTGGAAAAAAAGAAGGTTATTATTCATTCTGACAAGTGGCATGTGTCCAGTAACGGAATTGGAGGGGGCAGCAGGGGCCATGCATCCCCCCCCCCCGAAAAAAAAAAAAAAAAAAACCAAGAATTCTTGCATGTATATGCACTTCAAATGAAAAAAAATTGGAAAATTCATAATCCCCCCTCCCCCAAATTGCCAAGAATTCTTTCATATATATGCATTTCAATTGAAAAAACTGGAAAGTTTATACTTTGACAAAAGAACCATTTTGCCCCCTAAACTCTTACCAGTTGGACAACTTGCCCCCTCAACTTTAATCTTGGACAAAATACCCCCTCAACTTTAAATTCAAGCTTCCGTTACCCCTTTGTAACGGACCGTTAGTCACGTGGGGTCATGTGACTAACGGTACCTTTACTATGCTGACATGGTGCATATGTGGCATAGCCACGTCAGATTTAGTGGGCCCCACCCGATCTACCTTAAACTACCCAACCCGCCCTGACTTTACCGGAACCCAAAAAATAACCCACGTCTTGTGATGAATTAAGAAAACACCCAAAAGCACACTTTTTTATTTCAAAATGGATTAAATCTTTAACTTTTCCAAAACACTCAAGAACACCTATGAACTCCAAAGAACACAACACCACTTTAACAAAATTTGAATAGAAAAAGCAAGTGATAACAAAATCAGCCCAATATGCTACTTTTCTGGGAATTAAATAAACCAATCGAGCTTCTGCAAAAAAAAAAAAGGAATAGAAGCAATCAAGCAAAGGCCCACTTGTATTTAACAAATCCATCGAAAATTTGGAATTTAGCAAAGCAAATCCATCGATTGTGGAGGGGAAGTCCAAAGCACTAGATCAAGATGGGAATCTCCCTTTCGGTCTTCAATGAAGCAGATCAAGGGGTAAGAACTTCTTCTTCTTTCAAACTTCTCTCAACGCAGCTTTATGTTTTTATGAGATAACTGTCAACACTTGAGCAATTGACAACCTCATCACCTTGATCTTAGAAAGTTTATAAGGTGCACCACCGGTAATCTTAGCAACGCAAAGAAAAGCAAGTTCAGGTTTTAGATCTTTCGCCTGAGCTAAAAGACCATTCTTGATTTCTATCTCAACTCATGAACTTTGATTCTGGCCATGGCCTCTTTTGCTGTGTTTCTGCTAGGACGGCGACCTTCATTTTGTTCTTCATTTAATTCGGATTTGATGAAAAAGGGGAAAGAAGAAAGTTTAAGAGAGATTGAGATTTGAGAGTTTTGCAAATAAAATGAGAGAGATTTGGTTTAATTTTATTTATTTTCATGTTAAGAAAGTTAAATATTAAAATTAGGAAAATATTTTCTGCTGGGTAATCTTTTGAATGGTGTTAGGGTTTGAAACAAAGAAGCCAGCTAATAATATTTTCTGCAGGGTAATTTTTTGGGCTAAATGGGTCGGGTAGTTTAAGGTGGACCGGGACATCGGGTGGGGCTCACTAAATCTGACGTGGCTATGCCACATATGCACTATGTCAGCATAGTAACGGCACTGTTAGTCACATGACCCCACGTGACTAACGGTCCGTTACAGAGGGGGTAACGGAGGCTTGAATTTAAAGTTGAGGGGGTATTTTATCCAAGATTAAAGTTGAGGGAGCAAATCGTCCAACTGCTAAGAGTTTAGGGGGGCAAAATAGCTCTTTTGTCTTTATACTTTGGCCCCTAAAAAGTTTATAAATTGATTCTTTTAAAGAAATCTTGTAATATAAAATGAAAAATATTAATAAATTTTGTATATTTCTTTTTAAATTTAATCAATAACTAAAATTTCTTTCTTTTTTACCATTCAACATTTAATCATTTTTAATGTAAAAATTATCATTTGGTTGAACTTTTTTCTTTTTGACTCCTTAAGATAATTCTTTTTTCTTTTTATCTTCTTAAAATAACTTATCTTTCATGAGTTATATAAGCATTCTAATGGTAGTATATGTTTATGTAAACAATGAAATGGTATCAAATTTTCTTTATTTTACGCTATAATTTTCATTATTTTACCCAACTATCTTGGCCCTCCCAAGAAAAATTTTCCATTCCGCTCCTGCATGTGTCCCTATAAATGCCTGTAGACCCATCAGATGGTGTATGGGCATGTGTTAGGCTTGTGAGCTTGACCTGAATCGGACCGGATATGAATTTTTTCAATCTTTTTTTTTTCGCCAAAAATTTTAGATTCAAACTCGAGTCGAGATATATTATACATTTTATAAAAAATAAAATATATAATTAGAAATATTCTTTCTTTTCTTGTCAACCAAACCTCTAAAAATGGAGATGAAGTGAAGTGAATTGAAAGTCCATTTATATAAAATCGACTCGTGCCTTAGCAGACCTTTTGGTGAAGTCTCAAGAAGTGCATTGCCGATCAAGTAATGGAATTTTTTCTCCTTTTATTTCCTAATTATTTCATGTCACCTTAATCCACTACTCAAACTCGAAGTCTTCCAAGTTAAAGAATGTTAGGATTAAGTTTGGTTAACTTCTTGTTGAATATGAAAAGTACTTTATTTGAGGAAAATGTTTATTATTTTTAATTTTTCAACAATTTCAATTATTCTTTTTTCACAATGCCATTTTTTTTTCTTTGCCAAAAATATCAGCATTGTTTTAGAATTTTATATAACACATTAGAAAAGGTAGTCAAAATCTGTGAAATTTCATTGCAAATTAAAGTATATATAAAAAAAGACTTGATCATAAAATCTGTCGATTTAGCATTCGATATAATTAAAAATGAGCATCACGTTCTAAGTCACATACATTATATATATATCAAAATTGTTTGTTATAAATAAAACCTAGAATTTTCTTGGAAATTGCACGAGAAAATTAGTAGAAAGCTTTTGATCATTTTATATATAAATGGACTTTTAATTATATACTGTATTTTCCAGTATCAACTAGCAATAAAAATTGCCCACCCCTCAAAAGGAAAAAAAATGCCCACTGATTACAAAAAATAATACTATATAAATATGCTAGCTACTTTTAACTTTGCATGTTCTGTTTTGTTTCTCATGTTAGGATCCTTTTCTTGAGAAATAGTATAAAATAAAAAATAGTGGTAAACAAACAATGGATCCAGTTTGGAAGCCCTTATAATAGCATGCAGCGCGGTTTGGAAACAATGAAAGCTTGGCAATTATTTTGTGGTTATTGAATTGATATTCTAAATAATTTATGTGACAAATGACATCAATCATATTATGGTTCATATGCTCTCTGATCAAATACAGGATAATCCGTACGTTAATTATTGGAAATCCTCAAAATCAAAAGGACCAACCTTATTCGGGCAAGTGATCGACAGGGCGGCGCCGCCGCTTCATATCATAGCACAAAATATTTTGTATTGCACATTTATTATACGTACGCGCTTAATTAGGTCTTTGTCTAGTCAACTACTAAAATGCTAGGAAGGTCGCTGTCCTAGTTTTAGGGTTATCCAATATAGGTCTTTAATTATTTTTTTGTTACTCATAAACATGATATTGAAAGATGTGAAAAAAAAAAGAACATGATATTGAAATGAATTACATAAAAAGAGAAGATGTATCCTCTTATTTCCCATAATATATCCCACCCCGCTAGCTCCTCCCATGATTCAAACCCGAGACTCCCCACAAGAAGTCCCAAACTCCTAACCACTAGGAGTCGACTTTGATTAGTTATTAACTATTGGTTAATTATGCTAGGAAGGTCACTATTGATCCTTCACGCCGGTTAAATTCTTACCATGGAGCTACTTTAATTAAAGTTGGTTCAAACTTGAGAGGAGTAGTATATATATGTCTTGACATAGAGACGATGATGTCCTGCTGTTTATTTGAAACATGCTTGATGCTTCCGATCAGATATTTCACCCAAGCTTGAATTCCAATATATATAGTTTACAGGTGATGTTCTACCACTCCCCTATCCCTAATTAATTATCGGTTTTTAGTCAACCAACTCCAAATTTTGACTAATAATTATATATAAAAAAGTTATATAAAATTAAATTTTGAAAAAAATATGTTTTGTTTAAATTAAGTTTTAAACTTTTCAAAATATAATTTTTTAAATTTTAATTATATAATTTTTTTAAAAAAATATTGGTCAAAGTTTGGAGTTAGTTGACTAACCGGCGGTTAATTAGGGACGGATGGAGTATTTTCTTCCTTGGAGCATATGGAACAGAAAGGAAATGAATGATGTTGACAAATTTGATTATGATAATGGAGGTTGGGGAAGTCGTACAATTTTATGATTCTGATAATTAATCAGCTCTTTCCTGCTTGGGGATTCGGAGGAAGGACATCTAATAACTTGGACAGATGACTGAGGACGTGAGAATTGCAGTGTCTATAAACACATAAGGCTAGTTACAATTTGCAATTTGCAGTTCCAAACTATATATAAGAACTTGCAATTTGCAGACAGATTAAGCGTAGCATTTTACGCCTCACATAAGGCTAGTTAAGCTACTTAATTAATTACTTTAACAGGTTGAAGGAGTTGAAGGAATCCTTGCTATACACAATTAATGTTGCTCTGGCAAGACCAACACACTAATTATTTGGCCAAGTGATCAACATTATATACCCTAATAAACAAAAGTATTAGTACCCTGAACTCCTTTTTTCATCCTTTCAAGCGTGTAAAGTGTAAAGTTCTCGCATTTATGGTGATTTTTGTCAAAATGATGACACACACACACACACCCCATAAAAGATTAAAAGGAATGTGGCGTACACTACTTTCCCTCGTAGAATAAAAGTAATTAAACAACTCAAATCTTGCTTATTTTGAATCGAAGAAGTTTAAAACTCAAACCATAGCCAATACTTAAAATCCATTTCAATTTAGCAAACTTAAAACTAAGATAACCCAATACTTAAAATCATATATATGAACAATAAGTCGGAATCAAATTTGAAATGAATTCAAACTCAAGATGGGATCTAAAATCTAAGATGCTATACGAACTCAAAGAGAATATGGGTGTTTTGAGTACTCAAGGAAATTCCAACTCATCTTCCAATATTATTACAATTTACAACGTCTATCTAATATCTATAATTCATTTTTTTCAGCATACCTAATTTTTTACAGTGGGCATTATAGACGGATTAGAAGCAAAATGTTAATTAGTGAAAAGGACATGGGTTACAAGATATATATATTATGGATCAGTCGCTTTCGCCTGTGGATTTTACATTAATAATAAAGTACTAATAATACGCGCTTAACTAGTCTTGGTCTAGTCAACAATTAAATACTTACAAATAGGGTGCACGTTTATGCATGCTATGAATTGACTAGTTGTTGTTTTTTTTTTTGGACCAGATGCAATTAGTTGAAGTGAACATATATTTATTACCAAATAAAAAAAAAGCAATAGTTGAATGAACAACTTAATTCTATTTCTTTTATATAGGAGTATAATTAAGCAAATATTGCAGTGTCTTGCCAAAAAAAAAAAGCATTGCGCGCGGTGAGTTTTCAATTTCTCTAACCTTTATTTTAATTAATTCTATTTTGTTTCTGTATACATTAATTATAATTTCTTTCAACCATTGAGGAGATCGAAGGCAATTAAGTGCACATTTCCAATCTATATGAAAATAATTAAATTGCGCTAGCTATAGTGGCCAAATTAAGGACCCAAACCCAGAAATTTCATTGAAAAATACGAAGGGGATTTGAATAAATCCCAAACAAGTATTCCACAAAACGTTTGTTGGAATTAGAAAATTCAATTTTTTCCCATATAGATAAGATAAAGATTGACTTGTACACTTGTGATTAGTTTTCATGTACGTAAAGTTTCATGCAATTACATGTCTGAGTTTTCAAATATATATTCATGCACTAAAACAATAATCTTTAATAATTTCCTTCCTATATATTTTGTTTATGCTTTTCATTGACTTTTTCATGAATTTCGTTGTAACTGTTGTATTTCTACTTGACAATTGAGAAATCAAAAATCAAATTTCTTTTGATTATTAATTAGAAATGTCGCCATAGGTGACATAGATCGCAATGACGCAAAACCGAGTAAAGTTGTTGGCTTATCCATCCATCTTGTTCCTTGCCTTGCTAACGGGGAAAACTCTCTTCTATAAATAGGAGATGGAGAGGTGACCAAATGAAAGAAAAGGAGCAAATAAGAATTCTATAAGGACCAAGGAGATTCAAGAATTAATCCTTTTTAAGTACTCCGGACTTAATCTTGTGATTATCATCCCGATAACTTAGATTAACTCTTAATCATCTTGTGAGTTATATGCATGGCTTCTCAAAATCTTCATGTAAGTTCTTAATTAATTGTTACTACTATTTTCCTTTTTTTTTTTGTCTATATCTATATATATTTATATAAAATTGAATGATATATATGCTGAGTCCTAAACATATATATTAATTAAAACTGTTGTAAGTGAGCGTTTTTTTTTTCTTTTGGATTGTCAAAAAAGGTATTTTAATAATCCTCCTTATCAAGGGAGGAGTATACGTACTAACAGTTGATCAAATGTCTTTTAGATAGTTTGCTACTAGTTTGAATGGTAGTATATATATAAAGCGTTTTTTGGTCTTCTCACTTTTCTTTACGGGAATAGTTTTTAATATTAAATACAAAATTAAGAGTTATTATTTGATACACCGTCAGTGTAGTTTTTGGACTCTACAATCGGATTCAAAATATTGACAGTATACCCCATTTCAGAATTAATTAGATTTTTTATATTTCAATCTAGTCCCTAATGGGGGACACATGTCACATTTTTAAAACCCGCATGTACATTCTGCTAAACTATACTGAGGATGTAATTAAATAATTTTCCTAGTTTTTAATATTAAATACAAAATTAACTAAAAAATATGATATGTGTCAAGACCTTTTCCGCTTGTAGAGTTTAAATTTTACAAGTTTTACGTCGACAATGTATTATATAATCATAAAAAATGCATTTACTTTAATACTCCTCAATGTAACTAATATCGGCATTTCTTTCCTTTTAAATACTACTACAAATTTAGGTAAAGGAGAATTCAATTCACATCCTTTTCGTTTTCTTAATACTATTTCCCATTAGGTCAACACAAAGATTTCATGATTTATAATTGATTTTTTCTCATGAAAAATCTTGTTTCTCTCCTAAATATAGAGATTAGGAATATCTTTGTGTAATTGCACAATTACTTAAGATATATCAAAAACCTCATTTATTATTTTATTATTTTCATAATTAATTACTAATAATTTTCAGAATGCATGCCTCTCTAACACTCTCTTTCCTTTCTCTTTTTTAGGTATAATATATATATATATAATCAAACTCCCAAACCTACACACTAAACCTATGTTATAATCTAAAAAAGAAAATGATCAATTAGAATCAATTAATTCGTTTTATTGAGAAAATCAATTCGTTTTCTTCAACAAAATTTTTTTATTCTTTATAGAAAAAACCCAAGGTTTCCTTTCTTGACTCATCAAGTCATCTTTTGGAAAAAAGATACTAGTGTACATCGAATGTTTTGCAATTACTATTAACCAAAGCAAAGCAAAGGAAAGACTATATTTTGACTCTTTTGACCAAAATTTTATGTTTTGACTACTGGTTGACACCGTACACAACCAAAACCCATTTTACTTGTTACTAGTTTTTACTTTTTACTTCGACCAAAGTGTAAAAAATAAAAATTGATTAACTTTAAATTAAATATCCTCAATTTCGGGACTAAACTCTCTTTCAGTTTATATCTCCTTTCTACTACCTTTCCTCTGAACTTTCCAGGCAGATTCTTCTTGAGAAACAACTAGAAATTCACATTCTTTTTATTGTGGTAGGATTTTAGTGGTGTATATATATCAACCCAAAGGTACTCTCTTTGCAACTTGCGAGGCAAGCAATTTATACACACAAAGAACCCAAATCAAATTTTAAATAGTTTAAAGATTAGGGGTTTTTTTTTTCTTTCTTTCACTGTAAAGAATCACAATCTAGAGAGAGAAAAGAGAAAAAGACATGGGGATTTGCTTTTCTGGTGACCTGAAAGGAGGCAAACAAGCAGTTGGTGGGGTTCAAGGTGGACCAACGGCCAACAATAATGCAGGGCATAACGATGCTGTCGATCACTTTTTCAGAGTCCGTGGACAATATCCTCTTTCTACTCAAATTGAGGTTTAATTTTCTTTTATACGTATGTGATCGTTTATAATTTCATCTTTATTTGCTAATTTTGTCTCTCAGTAGAGGTTTTACTTCACTGAGTTAATCGTATGCCCCCTGTTTAGTACTTCACTTTTGAACTTTAATCAAGATTAATTACTGTATCTTTTGACAGCGTGTTTTGTCTATGTTGGATGGATTAATGAGATTTATTGATTCTTAGTTGCATTGACGACATTGAGCTTTGCCTATGAATTGGGTTACACTGTAAAAGACCTACCTCTGCTTTGAATGTTCTTCAATATTGAAAATTGTTATTCACTGACTGGATAGTTTTCATGTTACGAATTCCCTGTTCAACCTTCTAGTGCTCATGTATGCATAGTACTGCTTCAGTGTATTCTGTGACAATGCTGATGATTTTCACCCTTAAATGGTTTTGTGTCTCTGCATCAGTGACAACGTCAATTGATTTTTTGTTTTGTTTTGTTTTTGTTTGTCTTTTTACTTATTCTATCACTACTTAATTGATGTCACGATTGTGATTTTTGGTTTGTTTACTTAGCTAGTTTAGGCCACCCCATTGAATCAAAATAATCCACTTCCAAACTTTTTCCTGCCTGAAACATGATAAGATTCTTGTTATCTTGACGCTTATTCACATTGCTGGCTGAGAGGCAAAAACCATTAGTTAAGTCATTTGGTTATATAAATTTTTAGCGATGAGAAAGTTTGACATGCTACACATCTTTAGTGCCTTGTTTATACATTGCATGAGTAGGTTTCGTATTTGGGGGGACTTGGCTAGGTCCTACTAGGCCTAGGGGGTTGCATTTTTCAGTATCCTTAATAGAAGAAATAACTAATAAGTATCGTAATAAATAGATCAAGCTATCAACTATTAGCTTTTCATGCTTAGGGTATCATATCATCGTGTCTCTTACTACTTACAGTGATATAATTAACATAATCCGAAAAGATTGTGCACCTATCTTCATGCACATAAGGGTCAAATATTATAATTCTCTTGTTCCTGCAAAGAATGCATAGATGCACTCATTTGTTCACTATTGTATTAGTACTAAGTTCTTTTTTGATGCTGAAGAAGGAACAATGCTGTGATGTAGTTGGTATATATATGATACATTTAACTGTGCTGCTGGGAACTTTGGCCGCAAAGATGGTGATCAGTTTTATAATTGGTACAAGAACATTGTTGCTTATGATGTACTAACATGATTCAAATGTGCATTGCAGTTGTCTCTGTCAGCTTCAAAGTTATTGGATCGTGACATCACATCAAAAGTAAGATTATGGATATGCTTGTTTCTTAATTTTGTATTTTAGTTTGTATTCTGACATTTTTATCTGCCTTTGTTCTGATTACAAATTTCGGAATTCTATGACCTCAATAAGAAACCTCATTAATGTTCACCATCACAACTTAAGATGCATAGAACATGTCATGCATCATAGTCCATAGATACTTTCAAATTCAAGTCTGCCACTGCTTCTGAGATTTGCATCATATACAATAAACTGACTTCACAGTTGCAAGTGCTCTTAGCGGTTTCATCTGATACAGTTTGTTGTTGTCCTTTAGAGTGATCCAATGGCAGTTCTGTATATAAAGAAAAGGGATGATATGCTAGAGGAGCTTGGTCGCACAGAAGTCATAATGAACTGTCTTGATCCAGCTTGGATTGAGAAGATTAATGTTGCTTATCAGTTTGAGATTGTTCAACCTTTGGTGTAAGATTTTTATATTCTCTCAAGTGTCTATATTGTTCAGATATATTATGTTCCAAATATATGGTGATTTTGTATGTGGTTTGTGAGCTGACGTTTCCTTCCCCCCTGTTCCAGTTTTCGTGTGTATGATGTTGATACAAAATATCACAACAAACCTGTGAAGGTATGTAACAATTCATTTTTCAAAGGCTTTGTCTATTATTTAATTTTCCAAATTTAATGAATGACACTGTCGGATCCTGCAGAGATATTAGCAGACAATCTGACAATGTCATGTTTAGAATGACATCTCTTAGAAATGAAACTCCTTCCTAGCTTTTAGAGATGAAACTCCTTTCTAAATAAATTTACTAATTTCATTATTAAAACACTTGAAGTATCATAAAAGAATGAATGCCAATGAGTGTGGAGGTAATATAAAGGTGTTTTACTAATGATTACCGCTGGATTGAAGTATGAAAAGTGTCCAAATAGTGAAATGAATTAGTATTTTTTCAATAAAGATCGTTGGTCTTGGAAAATCAGTGTTAGAGCTTCTGTTTTTGCCCTTCTTTCAACATATGAATTTACCATGAAACAGGATAAGTTTTACTGCTCACTTTGATTCAAGAAAGAAGCAAGCAAAGAACTTTTTGGACTAAAATGTGGTAATCGTTAGCTTATTATTTTGACTGAATAACGTTTGAATTTATAATCATCCAATACTTTTGTGTTAATACTTTAAATGGCTGTTCAAATTTGCTATAAAGAACTTGATGATCATAAGAAGTAAGACCGATAGCAATTACACATCTATTCACTCAACACAGAGGCTTAGAATAGATACAAAAGGTGGGGATTGAATTTGGGAGGAAAACTTTGAGAGAAATCTTAGGAGCAATATTACAAATTAGCAGGAATGCTAGTATCAAAAAGTTCTGGTTCTTTGGTGCAGTGTCCAAAGTTTACAGAAATTTGCTGAACTGGAAGGCTGAATTATATTTTCGAACTTTCATTCTGTTTTGCTTTGTAGGCGCTAAAGTTGAATGAGCAAGAATTTTTGGGAGAAGCCACCTGTGTTCTGTCTGAGGTGAGTTGCGTTGCATCGAGTAATCCTCCTTGTATTTTGATATGTGGTTTCAACCTGGATAATACTTGCTAGAATTGTTTAATTTGTTTCTTTTGTCTTCCAACTTTGAAGTGATGTCCTTGAAAAACCTGCTCTACCCTTCAACTTATACTACAAATTATGCTAGTTTTCCATTGTCTCATACAATTTATAATGATTGGTTAAATAATGCTTATTCACTTTTGCTTGCAGATAGTGACCAAAAGAGATCGATCTCTAACTCTCAAACTCCATAGCAAAAATGGGCCTGGAGGTTTGAGGGACTTGGGGACAATAACTGTACATGCTGAAGAAACTTTTGCGTCAAGGATGGCAGTTGAAATGAAATTGCGTTGTTCCCAGTTGGATAACAAGGACATGTTTTCTAAAAGTGTATGTACTCTTGATGTAGCTAGTTTGGTCTTGTGCTCGTGGATCTATGTGTTCTAACTTCCATTATATACTATTTTCTTATAGGATCCTTTCTTGAGAATATCTAGAATAAGTGAAAATGGAACTTTTGTCTCAATCTGCAAGACAGAGGTGATAGACAACAACTTAAACCCAGCTTGGAAACCCTTACATCTGAGCATGCAACAGTTTGGAAGCAAGGCAAGCTTGCCATTTCTTATGATTCTTTTGGTCTTACTGAATCTGTAAGACTTGCCACCATATATAGTTACTAATCTATGTTCTATGTTGATTTCAGGATAATCCATTACTTATCGAGTGTTTTGATTTCAACGACAATGGCAATCATACACTCATTGGGTAATCATTGAAATTTCTCTGGTCTCTGCATTGTTGATTTTATTCGTTTTTAGATTTACTATTTAAATTGTTTGACTCCTGGGATGAAAATTAAATTTGATTTTGGATTTCTTTATGCTTAATCAGCAAAGTGCAGAAATCATTTTCTGAGTTGGAAAAGCTTTGCAATCACAAAAGTGGTACAAATTTGGTTTTCACATCTCGCGGTGGTCAGGAGAAGGTTCTCATCTATGATTGACATCAGATATTTTACCTATAAAATGCTTGAATGTTTATATTAAGTATGCTTTATATTTATGTTGGTATCAGATTTTGAAGGGCCAGCTCTTTGTAGATCAATTCATTGAGAAGGATCAATTTAGTTTCCTTGACTACATATCTAGTGGATTTGAGCTAAATTTTATGGTTGCTGTTGACTTTACCGGTAATACAATCTTTTTGCCCTTTGATATTGCTTAGTGTCGGCTTTCGTTTTCTTGTTTCTGATTTTATTTCCGGCTCATAAATGCGTTTTTTACTTTTCCAGCTTCAAATGGACATCCTCATAATCGAGATTCTTTGCACTACATTGATCCTTCAGGCCAATTAAATTCTTACCAGCAGGTATGGCTGGATTGGTTTTTAACAGTTAATTTTTCTTTAGTATAGCAATGTTTTCCATGAGATAGCATGAGATTACTTGCGATTTATGAAGTTTGTATAAAACAAAGTGTAATTGATTTGGTCATTTTTATTGAGATTGGCCTTGTTTGAAAGCAAACACTAGTGGTTAAATGAAGTTTGTGTTTAAGTTATGATGACGTTATTGACAGGCTATAATGGAGGTTGGGGAGGTCATACAATTTTACGACTCTGATAGGCAGTTTCCAGCCTGGGGTTTTGGAGGAAGGACACATAATGGCTCTTTATCGCATTGTTTTAACTTGAATGGCATGAATACCTATGAGGTGAGGAAGCAGGTTTTGTATGTTTACACTATTTTGAGACATATGGGATATGATGAATAACCAGCTTCATGTCTCTAATACTTTCGTGAGTACGGTTTTCACTGTTGTAACAGATTTTTGTGTATGGATTTAGTTGATTCCACTCTTACCATTCAGTATCATCACTACTTTGTGTGATAGTGGTTACTTTTTGACTTGAAAACTTTGAACCGCTAGATTCACACATGTTGAACTTTGCATTTATGTCATTTCAAAGACTAGTGAACTTACTTACATTTACAGGTTGATGGAGTTCAAGGCATCATGGCTGCTTATGCTAATGCTCTACACAATGTCACTTTGTCTGGACCTACTTTGTTCGGCCAAGTGATAAACAATGCTGCTCAAATGGCTGGTGATGCTGCCTCAAATGACATTACCAAATATTTTGTGTTGCTCATTATAACGGTAAAAGAGAACAGTTGATTTTTAGTTACATTAAGAGCTTTTGCTTTTAGTTGCATTAAGAGCTTTGTCCGACTTAAGAAGATCTCTGGCCTTATGCAGGACGGAGTACTGACAGATATTCAAGAAACAACTGATGCTTTGGTTAGGGCATCTGATCTTCCTCTATCTATTCTCATAGTTGGAGTGGGGAATGCAGATTTCAAACAAATGGAGGTATGCCATTGTTTTCTAGAACCCTCAGATCAGAATATATCAATTGTCAGTTTTGCATTGCTAGAGTCATGGGAGCTGTAGTTGCTTGTGATTTCTTAAAAATAAAAAGTGTTTTGGATCTTCTTATTTGTAGGTTCTAGATGCTGATGATGGGCGTCGGTTAGAGAGTTCAACTGGCCGGGTGGCTACCCGAGACATTGTACAATTTGTTCCAATGCGAGAAGTGCATAGTAAGTCATTCTTCTGCCTCAGTGAAGCTTTTTCCTTCTTTTTCTAAAAACCTTTGGATGCATAATTTCCTAAGTTTCTTCAACATGGAGGACTCAAGCTTAAATTCCGTCCTAGTAACATAACAGTCAAAAGGAAATTGGAAAGTAACAGATGTACATATTAGCCTTAATTCATGTCAAGATGACATGGTTTGGGAATTTGATAGTAATTAGATGGGCTTCGATTTGAGTTGATTCCTAAAATTAATTTTATAAAGATAAAACAGGTTGTGGTCGTCTCTTGGAGCCAAATAGAAAAATGGAGTAGGGTGTCAACTGTCAATGCCATATATAAGCTTGTCATCCTAATTATGTTTTTGGGCCAGAATCCTAATTATGTGCAAGACCTAAAGTTATAGCCTTAGTGGGTTTGGGATTGAGTGTTCTTTTATAGAAGCGAGGAAAGAGACGTTTTTTATAGGGGGATAAAACAGAAAGATTATGGTTAAGGTGAAAAAATGATCTGCTGAGAGACGGTTGTCTGCTCGGCCTAGTACTTGTGTTGTGCTTCTTTGTGGATACTTTTGCTCCTATTTAGTAGTATCTTCTCAGGCTAAGAATGAAATATGTATTTGAGGAGGAAACTTTAACAATTTGATAAACTTATCTTAGCTGCTGAAACGATTGACAGGCTCTATTGTAACTAATAAAGTAATGGTGTTTGTACAGGTGGGCAGATTTCTGTAGTTCAAGCTCTACTGGAAGAGCTGCCTGGGCAGTTTTTGACTTACATGCGCTCTAGGAACATTAAGCCACTCCACGCTTAGACTGCAATCTTTACTGGAATTCCAACTAAAAAAAATTTCAAAACCTTGTAAATGGATATGTTAGTGGAATCTGTCTATAATCTTACCGAAACAGTTATAATATCACATGTAAGAAGGCTTTAATTCATCTTATGCTTTATTTATCCGCGCGCATTAATTAGCATTTTTGCATATTTTGCAATTATCAT
Source organism: Corchorus capsularis (assembly GCA_001974805.1). Taxonomy (NCBI): domain Eukaryota; kingdom Viridiplantae; phylum Streptophyta; class Magnoliopsida; order Malvales; family Malvaceae; genus Corchorus; species Corchorus capsularis. The sequence continues at coordinate 18,770 of AWWV01008385.1, forward strand.
GTTATACATGTGTATATTCATTTTCATGATAATTTGCATGGCAAAATCATTTGCTTATATCTACAATATATATTATGATGATTAAAACTTGTCGATCATAGTGGGAAAATTTTCGAGTTATATAAATCATGTCTTACATATTGTTAGTGATTTGGGTGAAAAATAAAAGAGCATTTTGGTTCCAAAATGACTTAATAAAGACCTTGTACCAATGAAGCACCAAGCAAAACCATTTGCATACGCTCAGAATATTTATAATTAAGAAATTAACATCAAAGAGTAGCAAAATTAATAGAGAATACCACTTATAACTTCCAAGGTTCATGATCAAATGCATGCCTAGTTATCATATAGAAATCAACATAAAAAAGTAGGAACAAAATTAAAAGAAACTTAGCAGTGAACATGATTAAGCTGTCTTTGAATTTGATAGAAAAATTGAAATTGAAAATCAAAAGAAACATATTCAATGTTGAGAAAGGACAAGAAAGTAAATTTCGATAAAAGGTCCCTCTGCCACTTCATGCCACCAGATTATTATTATATGATGATGATGAGTTTCCAAAAAGCATTACATGAAGACCAACATCAATCTGGAACGAGAAAATGATAGAACATTTTATGTTAATTAATTGGTACCTAAAAGCAAAAGATTATGTAATACTATAACAAAAAATAAGAAAACAATAAATTAAAAGGGTCACCTTAATCTTCTGTAAGTTAGATCTCCTCATCTTTTATTTCAGAATTTTCTTTGTCATCCTTCAGACTGCTAAAATCATAAAGGAAGCAATTGAATTAGGGGGGAACATGATGAAAAGGCTGGATTTAAATTAAGTTAGTAACAATGAATATGTCAAATAGGATACTGAAATAATACATGTCAACGTAATTATTACATGGGAATTTTAACCTCAAAAAAGAAGAAAAAATATAGTATTTTTTTTAAACTAAAAAAGACTACAAGATGTTTTATAATAATTTAATTAAAACTTATATAATTCATATTCTATATATGAATTATATCAATGAATATGTTTACGTTGTTCACTAATTTAAATTTTCTCTCGCTACTTACTATCATATATATAGAATACCTCTTAGATCGAGTAGTGGTTACAGAAGATAGAATACCTAATGGCCTTTTTTTGGCCAAAAATCCCTATAACAGCCTCAAGTTGCAAAAATCATATATAGAATTTCTTTCACACATGATATATAGTTTAATACTAAAGAACTTTCAACTGGGGTAATGTAATGGAAGTAATGCATACCTTTCCACGTTCTGATTATGATCAGAATCATCGTAATCATCCTCTTCTAAATATTCCTGTAAAGAGAAGAGAATTCAATTCAACTTGTTTTGAAAAATTTATATGCAATGGTATTCTGTTTTCAGTTGCAATACTAACAAATGTAGTATGAGAATATAAATGATGAGGTTTTAGAATGACCCACTAATTAAGCCATTCTTGTGCTCACGGCAACTCTCAAATAAACTTAATTTTCTATATGGTTTTTTTGGTTGGAGATAATGTGAGACCCCGACCCAAGATTTTCTATATGTTATTTTGGGTCAAAATACATCTTAAATTATGGGCTAAAAACCCATTAAGTAATTAGCATAGTTAATCATATATATACATATATTCACTTTCTTTTCAAAACTAGGGTTAGACAATTAGGAGAAGAGGGAGAACGGCCAGAGAGTTTTGAAGACTAATTTCATTAATTTTCCATCATATTTTCGTGCTAAGAGGTTAGTTTTAACAACTTCTTAATGTTTTCACCTTGTAAGCATGCATTAGGGTGGGTTTTGGGTTGAAAGAGAGAGAATTCCGGTCACCGGCCGCCGACCGGCGAGCCTCCGGCCGCCGAATTGGTATCAATAGATTCCTTTAATCATTAGGAGTTCATAGAACTTGGAATCACTCAATTTGGTTGGGTAAATCAAAAGTTATGATGAAATTAAGTTAAGAACCCAAGTTGAAAATTGTGATCGGTGAGCCTACTTTCCTTGCCGGAATCCGGCAAACCGGAGACCTTTAGAGGCCAAGCTTATGGGGTAATTGTAGTATGATGTAAGCTCTGTTTATTGATACTTTCCATACCTGCATAGGTATTTTGAGGAGAGAGAATCCAAGCTCCAAAGATGGCTGGTCGATGGGACGAATCTGGAATTTTCAGATTTGTTCATGAAGAAGATGAACAGTAATTTGTGATGCCCACTCTCGGCCATAAATTGAATCGGAGAGTGTAGTTCACCCCTAGGTCTTTTTGAAGTGAAATTTGGGGGATTTGCTCAGCAAAATATTTATGATTTTCTGGAATTTTTATATGATTTTTCAGATTACACATTATTTTATATAAATTATTCTTTTTAGAAAATTGATTGAGAGAGTGTGACATGATCTTAAAGAGTTAGGTTCTGAAATTTTGGTGAAAATTATATTATAATATCAGTATTATTCTTATGTTTTTAAAATGGAGTTCCACTCTCTTGAAATTTCGAAATCTATTTTCAATGGTTATTTTAAATAGTAAAAGTGAGTTAAATGTGGAAAATTCCATGTGTGTGTTTTCTAAATATTTTGAAAAGGAATTTTCAGCGGTCCCCCCAATGTTGTTT
>AWWV01008386.1:0-79787 GCA_001974805.1 Corchorus capsularis
GGTAAAATTGATTTGGAATTGTGGTATCGTGAAATTGATTTGAGATTGTGAAAATTGGTTTTTTGGGGGACTTTGATGGCTGCATAGTGGACCCGTGCCTCAGGGGGTTAAACTGTTGGTGGTTCCGGAATCTATTACCGATCGGTTGAAATATTGTGTATCGTGATATCGTGTATCGTGGCAGCCTGATAAGAACTCTATTGAAATGTTTTTATTGTTGATCGTGATTGAGAAATTGATTATAAAATATTGTTTTGTTAAATATTGTGATTTTTGAGAAAAATGGTTTTAAATGCTTGATCCGGCTAGTTAGGTTTTGTTACTTACTGGACTTTTTAGCTCATTATGTTGTTAATATATTTCAGGTGATGACGATTGAGCATTGGGGTGCATTTAGGAGAGTGCGCTAGGATTAATTAATTAGACATTGAAATTTATTTATATTATTGAACCGCTTCCGCTATTGTTTAAGGTTTATTATTGGGATTGTAAGATTAATTTTGGTTTAAGAGATTTTAAAGATTTTAGACTTTTAATTATTTTGGATTGATAGTTAGCCTTACATGCTCATGGGGTTCGCCTTGTGAGTGTGTGGCGTTGTTATGTTTCGAGCCTGCGGGTTCGGGGCGTGACAGGAATATAATGGGTAATGAAATTGAAATAAAACTCGATCAAAGTATATATTTCAATGGTGGTGATGATCATAGATATGGAAAAAATAAACTTACATACGCCTCTTCTAATTTCAACATTTCTTGTACGGTTTTGTTGAGGCTGTTGCTTGAGTAACGCTCCTTTCTACCAAATATTACTTTGAAGCAGCTCGGTGTGGATGGGTCTGCTGGAGAGAACATCTTCATGTTTGGGCAATCATTCAGTTGTACAGTTTGCAAGGAGGGGAATTGGAAGGTATAATTCCCTGATGAGCTGAAGCTTTCTAGCTTTTTTAGAGTTGAAAGTTCCAAATGCTTGAGTTTGGGGAAACAGATTGACTCAGCTTTCACCACCTCACCTTCTCCATCTGCATCAATTATTTCTTCTAGATTGTAGCACCATGATATGTTCATCTGTTGGAGATGCACTAGCAGCATGCTTTTGGCTACTGAAGGTGTAACTAATTTTACCATTCCACGACATCCATATACATCCAGTTTCACCAAATTTATGAATCCATGATCACCAATATTATTCTGGAATATTCCTTCCCTATCCTTCCATAGATACCTCAATTCTTTAACCCGGTCCAGACTTAGTTCAGTTGACCGAGACCGATCAGCTAGTAGTGCCAATGAAGATGAAGGGTTTAGTTCATGTTCATGTTCATCATCACCGCCAACTCCTGGACCACCGTATCCGTATATTCTAACTTTTAGGCATTCCAGATTGGGTAAGGATTTCAAATAGGACTGGGCCATGTCCTTTATATGGACCTTAAGTTCGACGGCTTTTAGTGCGGGAAAATATTCCTTCATATTATGCCCAGGGCCATATGCATGCCATATCTCTTTCATCCCATCAACGGTCTCTGTCGCTCCGAAACTAAATTCTTCCAAATTTATGAAAGATTCCTGCACAATTCAAAAAGCTGTAAGGTTATGTTTGGTTTGTGGTATCTTTTGTATCACGTGGTAATGTCATTCACACATCTTTCTTAGGAATGTTACTTTAGTGGGAAAATATAATTTTTTGTTTTTTAAGAATAAGATTACCATGTTTGGTTAACATGAGAAAGTTATTAAATTTTTAAAAATATAAGAGAAATACAAGTGAAAATGAGTAATACTTTCCTGGGAAAGTTATTCCCTCTACCCAACTTACCACACACTTTTCTACTACATACCACAAACCAAACGCAATGCATGGGAAATCTATACTATATATAAAAGTACGAGATATGAGAAACTTTGGAATCGACTATTATACCCTTATTTTTCTAATTTAATCGACCATTATACTCTTATTATTTAAACATATTTCTTAAATGTCATTACTTAACTATTATAGTTTTATTCACTAAAAACTCTATTTTTATTCAATTAAATCTAATATCTTTATAATTGCTTTATTTATTTTTTTTACTATTTTTGTTTTCAAAATATACAGTTTTATTCTACTAAAAACACTATTTTCATTTAAATAAATTCAATATTTTATTATCTAAAAAAATTCAATATTTTATAATTATTTTATTTTACCATTCTAATTTAAAAAGTTATTATGATTGACATCTTACTATTTGATAGTTTATAATAATACATTATGATTAAAATTTATTATTTCTCTAATGTGCAATTATTTTATTTGACTTATAATTGATTTTTTGCTTGATATATTGCTTGCTGTATAATTAAAAAAAAACCTCACATTCTTATAACTATATCATTTTTACCATTTTACTATTTTAATTAAAAAAACTTAGATGTATTAGAAAATTTTAAATATACTTTTATAGTTTTACTCAACTAAAAACTCTATTTTTATTTTTCTGTAAAAAAACTCTATTTTTATTTAATTAAATCTAATATCCTTATAACTATTTTGTTGTTATCATTTTACTATTTTAATTAAAAAACTTAGACATATTAGAATTTTTAAAAATATATTCTTTTACAATTTTTTTAGAAATAAACTTTTACAATTATTCTACTAAAAACTCTATTTTTATTTGATTAAATTGAATATTTTTAATAAATATTTTATTTTTACCATTTTACTTTTAAAATATTGGAGATTTTTTTGGTAGTTATGGATCCATTTCAATTATAATATGAGCTGATAAAAGTATTATTATCAAGTTTAAAAGTTAAAATAAATTGGCTAATCATTAACTATTCAAACTTTTTAACAAATTAAGTTAAAAATTTATTTAAAATCTAATTATTGTGATTCACTTTGTTTTTCTATTTTTGTAGCGTGTATTGGTAGGTTAAATATGGTTCTAAGTCAAATGAATCAGGTAATTTTCTCGAGTCATTCGGGTTTCGGTTCATCTAGATTCAGGTCTACTAGGTCTAATTGGGTTAGGCGGATTCGAGTTTTGACCTCGGGTCAATCGGGTTCCGGATCATCCGGGTTTTGGATTTTTCAGGTTTAGGTTCAGCTCAATTTGGTCAACGTTAAAAAAATTTTTTGCACCAAAAAAGCATAATTTTTTAATGTTGAATTCTTAATTTTATTTAATAAATTTATTATTCGATTTTATTTTACAATCTACCACTGATGAAGTTTAATAAACTGCATATACAATTTATCGTGTCTGAATAGGTTGGGTCTGGGTCGTTTACTTTTTTTATCAACATCGGATTATGTCGGATTGGACGAGTTATTGGGTTCGGCTTAGATTTGACAACTCTACATATATAATTAATTTCAATCATTATTTTAATTTTCATTTAATTTAAATACGAGTATCACGTGCAACAACGCACGTGGAAGTAAATACTAGTATATATAAACAGATGAAGATGATTTGACATTTGTAAAACCTTATGGTATATTCAAAAAAAAATTAAAAAAAGAAAAGTATATTTAAAGTAAATAGCATCGTGTATCCCTTCATGTTTGATTCAAATTCTATTTTAATTTATATATAATTTCAAATGTTTTAATTTAGTCCCTAGAGTTTGAAAATCATACCTCTCAAAGTTCTATTTTGATTCCTTTAGTTTAAAAATCAAACAGTTTTTTCTTTTTTTTAAGGAAAAAAATCAAACAGTTTTAGTCCTCCAATTAATATCTTCTAAAAAATAAACATTTTCTTACGAAAATTTAATGTAATACTATTTATTTTTATTTATTAATAAACAAATTTCAATTATTATGATATTGGCAAATAAAGTATATAATAATAAATTAAATGGCGATGAGATGAATTTTAGTAATTAACAAATTGCTAAAATATATATATTTTTGAGATACTACTACGTTAACACTCCACAATCCTATATTATCTATTATATGTAAACAAGAAAAAAATTGAGAAAATATTCTTAAAACTTAAAATATTCTTTTTTTTTTAAAATATATCTCTAAATATTTTTTTCATCATTTCCATTTTCCAATTATAATCTCATAATCTCCATTTTATCAAACCTTTTCTTGAAAAAGAATAAACTTAATATAAGTAATTAGACACATACAAATCACCATTATAATTAATAGACTCATATTTTATTTATAGGAGATCATACCTTGTCTAGGCAAAACAGAGGCAATTGAATCAGATTTTCCTGTTGTTTGTTTCCGCTTGTTTCTGGGAAGTTGGAGGCGAATAATACCTTCACTTTATCACAATCACACACCTTCAAGCCTTTCTTCAAAGATGGGAAACTTATAGTATGTGTTCCATGATAGAAGCTCTTTAGATTTGGCAAATCACGGAGAGATAATTTCGTCAGTTGAGGAAATTTCAACGTAATAACGTTCTCTGCTTGTGCCACACTCGATGACGGAAAGCGTTCTGGAGAAACTGGTAATTGGGGTTCAAAAATTTCTTCCACCAACTCACAATTATCTATTTTCAATTTCTTAAGCCTCTGGAGTCTTTTTGACATACTCAACGGGAGAACATACCGTATCTTCTTGCAACACTCTAATCGAAACTCAATCAGCTCGGGCAAGGGTTCCTCATCAGCAATTTGGTTATTAGGCCATACCTTTTCCAAGTTTTCCATCCAACCGATCTCCAATTCCTCCAACATCGGAAGCGTCACCTGTATATATACTTATATGATTCAATGACAAGTTTTTAATTTTTTTTTTCTAGTTTTTAATTAAATAAACAAAAATGTTTAAATATATATGACCCTTTTAAGAAAGTCTGATCAGATTGCATCATCATTGGATGTTGATGATTATGCCACGGTTTTTAAATGGTGACTTTTTAACGCCTTTCATCTTTAAATTTCATCTCAGAAGACAAGGCCTTCAAACTAATTCTATTTACATTCACGTGTGCTTTGCTATTTAGAACTTACTCCTCTGTTTCTTTTTAATTGTCCCTTTTAACTAATTTATTTGTTTAAGAAAAGTAATTATTTTGTTAAATTTTATACAAATTTTACTTTACTTTACCAAATTGCCCTACATTTAATTGGTATACTTTAGTCTTGCCAACTATCATATTTAATGAGTTTTGTGATTTCAAAGCAGGACAAATATGTCATTTTAATAGAGAGGGACAATTAAAGAGGACCAAGAGTTTGAAGCAATTAAAAAGGAACAAAGGGAGTTCTAGTTATTACTTTCACGTGCATTGCACGTGACCCAAAATGCTTAAATTAAATGAAAAATAAAATATTAAGCATACTACTAATTTTGTCCTAAAGAAATCTATTATTGGAGTTGGCAAAATTCTCCGAACAATGGTTTTCTCCATTTACAGGACTCGAACCCAAGATCTTTCTTAAGGGAAACAAGTGTTAAACCACTTGAACTAACCACTTGTTGGTACTATTAGGATTTCTTACCAACCAAGTCTTCTTGTCAATTGTCAATTAAGCGACATATCTAAAAAATATCAATCTAAGTCTAGTTAGAATTTGAGCAAAGGCTTGGTTCAACATTGCATTTAGAAATAAAAACGTCGATTTTCACCTCAAACGCAATACTAAATAAGTCTTGATTTATATCAAAAATTAACTTTGACCGTAAAAGTCAATCCAATCTGAAAAACTAATTTTTAGTTGTTTAAGGGTTGTTTGGCATCGTTTTCGTTTTTCTGTTTTTTATTTTTGTTTCGTTTTCGTTTTGTTTTTGCTGCGCTGTCAATTTTTGAAAACAAAAACATGTTTGGATATACAATTTGGTTGTATGTTTTTAAATAAAAAAGTAAAAGAAAAAATGGTTAAAAAACATGTGAGTTACTGTTCATCATTCTGATTCTGTGTTTTGTAAGTGTTTTGGAAAAACATGAAAACACAAAATTCTTGCTTCAACTTTTTTCCAAAACACTGCTTCTGTTTCCAAAATTTTTGAAAACGGAAACAGTTTGCCAAATATGTTTTCACTGTTTTGTTTCAAAAAACAGGAAATTGGCAACATAAAGCAGAAAATAAAAACGATGCCAAACGAAGGTTTACATTTTAAAAGTGCTTTTAAATATTAAATTTAAAAAATTCTTGATTTTTTTTTTCCACTTGAGATTGCTAGAGATTGAATCCTCACCACAGTCCAACACTCTATCACTAAACCAAATGCTTGATGTCCAAAATATTTTTTTTCCTTTCCTTTTATCTTTCTGTCACATTTTTCCCCAACAATATCAAGCATTATTATTCTACAACGAAATTTCAAAAAATTATTTTTAAAAGCGCCCCTAAAAAACCGAACTTTTTGAATTTTATTAACCAATTGCATTTATCATTGAATTTAATTAGTATTATTTCATATTTTATAATTCCACATGGATGGTTCCTAAAAAAAATAATTCCACATGGATGGTATATATATATCTATATTTATACTATATATAAAAGTATAAATAAGGGGAAACTTCATGTTTCCTGATTGTACCCTTTTTTCAAATATTTTTCTAAATTGCTATTATTAAAAATTTACTTTTTGGTTTTATATATTTACTATGCCTAATTTAATTTTTTATAAAATACTATAATTTTATTTTCTACAAAATAGAAAATAATTATAAAATTAATTATAAATTTAAAGTCTTGACCGGACTAATTGGGTTATGCTAGATTTGAATTAGTTTTTATACCCTACATAATAGGATTTGATCTCCTAATTAAGGATAACAAATTCTATATAATATATTATTTTAAAAATGTTAAATATAAATTTTCAATTTTTACCACTTCTCTCACGTTAGATTTTTCAATTACAAAAGGATTTGAACTATAAGTCTATAACTCCTAACCTAAGGATAATAAATTACTCCCTACCCTATAAAAGAAGACTTTTGCAGATTACTGAAATTCATAGTGTGGTTATCAAAATTTCATAATGTGGTTACAAAAATTTTATTGAAGGTAATCAAAATTTCATATTGAGTTTATCAAAATTTCATAATGAGATTAAGACGAAATTCTATAAGGAAGTTATCAATATTCCATGGGGATGTTATCAAATTTTCATAGTATGATCATCCAAGTCTACCAAATCAACCTTTCGCAATTAATATGCTATTCAAAATTCTATATTAAGGTCATCAAATTAATTTCATATAGAGGTTACAAAAGTTTCATAGTGTGGTGACCGAAATTTCATAGGATGGTTATCAGAATTTTATAGTGTGGTTATTAAAATTTCACAGGGAGGTTATCACAATTTCTTAAGGAGGTTATCAAAATAATATAGCAAGATTATCAAAATTCATAATAAGACTATGTTTGGTCAGAGAAAAGAAGCATATTTTTAAAAAATGAAAATGACAATGGAATGAAAATCTTAAACTAAAAATATAAATATTTTCAAATTCCATTCAATTGCCATTTCCATTTCCCAAACGTATACTCATTTTCATAAAAAAAGGTTTATTAAACTTTAATAGTTAGGTTGATGCAAAAAAAAAAAACTTTAATAATTAGGTTATTAAAGTTCAATTGGGAATTTATCATAATTTTATAGAGTAATTATCAAAATTTCATGATGTGGTTATCAAAATCTAATAAAAATATTTTATTAAAACACTTTTGGCCACATGCAAGCTAATACTAATAGCTTTAAAATTATAAAAGATAAATCTCCTTCTTATTTTTTTTTAAATATCAACTATTTCAATATTTTGACGCCGAAAACAAGCCTTTCTTTGTTTTTTTTTTCTAAATCAATTTTTAAAATTAATGAATATTAGTCTCCTATAAAGTCTTATTCGACTCAAATGGTCTTTATATTCGTCATGTTGTAATTCGGTTTGAGGTTTTTTTTTTGTTATTATTATTTCATGTATAATTAATCTATTATATATTTTAAAAATGTGTGCCAATATAAATTTTAATTACAACATGATTTTTTCCCCTAAAGCCCTAGTACAATATATTTTAAAATTTAAAACTTACCCTTAAAATTAAACTTCTTTTAGTTGGGAACTTTATTATAAAATGTACTTACTTTATAACTTGACAAATATTTTAAATTTTCAAACTTACCTTTAAATTTTAAATGTTTTATTTGGGGCTAAAATTAATTATAAGGTATTTTAATTAGGTATAAGGTTCAGGCAAAAAAAAATTAGGGTTAAGTTTAGTAAAGATAAAATTAAAATTGAGGTTACTAGGGATTGAATGCATATCCGTCCAACACTCTACCGCTAAACCAAATACTTGATATCCAAATTTTTTTTTTGATAAAACAAAATATTTTTTTCTTTCCCTTTAAAATACTCTTTTTAGTTACTTATTTTATATCTTCCTATCACATTTTACCACAACAATATCAAGCATTATTATTCTACCACGAAATTTCAAAAAAATATTTTTAAAAACACCCCTCAAAAACCGAACTTTTTCAACAATTGTTTTTATTAACCAATTGCATTCATCATTGAATTTAATCAGTATTATTTCATATTTTATAATTCCATATGGATGGAATTAGCTATAAAATTATAAAAGATAAATCTCCTTATGTTTTTTAAATATCAACTATTTTAATATTTTGACGCCGAAAACAAGCCTTTCTTATCGGCTTAAACAAGCGCGCGTACCTAAAGAAACAGAGAAGCAAACTTTAATGGAAAGGAACACTTTCCTATATATGGAATCTGACAAAAAAGAAAACAATAAAAATAGCAATTAATCTTTCAGAACCAGAAAATTAAAGAAATGATAATAGAATAATTTTTATATATCCAACAAGTAAAACTTTAATCTCTTTTCTTTCTTTCACCTTTTATTTTGGATTGGTACGAAAGTAGTGTGAAATAGAGCAAACTACAGAAAAAGACCCCACTGGCAAAACAAACAAACACAAACACAAAAGCAACCAAATTAAAGATCTAAATTTCATCGAAGTTATAACGAAAAAATTAAAACACTGAAAGAGATCAACGAATCTACCTTGCTAGCTATCTCCTTGTCTTCGATATGTAAAGCTAATCACTTTTGAGTACAGAAGCCAAAACAGCAAGAGGGGTTTTATAGGAAGTTTCACTCCGAAGTCAAAGCTTTGCCTATGGAAATAACGTGGTGAACACACAATTTGCAATGAACATATATATAAACTTATTCAACTACCACCAAGCAATTAGCAATTATATAATATATGAATGAATCTTATGACTTTTCCCATCTTCGTATTAATATAATTAACTTATACAACTAGCTCCATAATATATACTATATATTATATATTACTAGTACTTTATCACGTGTTTCACACGTGGAATTAACGTTTGGTAGAAATTGATTTTAAGTAAAATCACATGTTGTGTAATATAATATTTTTGTTAATTTTGAAAAAATTAAATTCATCCTAATTCCTAAAAATTATAAGTAAATATATCAATTTACCAATTTTTGTTAATTTATCAATTTTTCATTATAAGTAAATATTGTTAACCATTTTATAAATAATAGAAACAATAATTAGTTATTGAAAATTTATATATATTGTCAAAAACTATACGTACGAACCAACAAATTCAGTAATTTTTCTTTAGTTAACAATTTAATCAACAATGGATAATATCAAATTTATAATACACAGTTACTAAAAAAGCTATATTTAGTTATGAAAAATATACAAATCCAATAAGATCTAATGATAAGTAATTATGGTAACAATTTAATCAATAAATGAGGTTATAAATTTACAATACTTAATTACTGAAAAAACTATACCGGTTATGAAAAAAGTTATGTATGTATCAATACATTTAAAACCATTCATTATATCATTTGTCAAATTATTCCCAGACATGACATTTGAGCGTTGTTTTCAAACAAAAAAAAACACATTTTCCTAAGAACAATGTTTTGTGTAGAAACGTAGAAAATCGTGAAGTTGATATGTTTTTATCTTCTTAAAAAAAAATTTTTTTTTGGTGAGCCTAGTCTCCAATAAACTCTACTCAGTACGAGACACGAAATTTGAGAGTTGTATTTGTCCGCAAAACCATGAAGTTGAGGTTTTAGACTTTAAAGAAAGCTTTTTACGGCGAGACAATTTTCCAATAAGCTCTACTGACTTCGGTACATGACAGTAGAGCGTTGGTTTCCAAAAAAAATCATCACATAAAGAAATGTTTCACACACAAACGCACAAAATTGTGATGTTGAGGTTTTTGCCTTTGAAGAAAGTTTTGCTTGGCAAGTCACTTTCCAATGAGCTCTACTGAATCCGAAACACGACATCTGAGCATTAGTTACAAAAATAACGCATTCAGAATAAACATTTTATCAAGAACAACATTCTACGCACAAATGCGCAAAATCGTAAAGTTTAAGTTTTAGGTTTTGAAGAATTTTCTTTTGGAAAAGCCCAATTTCCTATGAGTTTACTCACTTTGAAACAACATTTGAGCGTTGGTTTCACAAATAATATATTTGGAAAGAGCATTTTCCCGAAAACAACGTTTTGCGCACAAACGTGCTAAATCGGGATGTTGAAGTTTTAGGCTTCTTAGAAAGCTTTATTTGGCGAGTCTATTTTCCAATAAACTCTATTCAAATATAATGAAGGGAAACCTAATATGCACTAACTTTTCAATATATTTCTATGTCATTTTGTTAGTTGTTTTCATGCTCTAGCGTAGAAATATTGATAACCACACTGTGAAAATTTGATAACCTCATTATGAAATTTCGATAACCTTCCTATGAAATTTGATAATAACCACAATGTAAAATTTTGATAACCACATTATGAAATTTTGATAACCTTAGTGTGAAATTTTGATAATCTTCCTATGAAATTTTGTTAATCACACTATAAAATTGGTAACCGTACTATGAAAAATTGAAAATTTTGATAACCTCCTTATAAAATTTTGATAATCACACCATGAGGTCTCGATAACCTCCCTATGAGAATGAAACTGTGATATCATCTCTATGTAATTTTGATAACCTCCCCATAAAATTTTCATTACCTCCCTATAAAATCTTGTTAACTTCCCTAGGAAATTTTGATAACCTCCCTCCCTATGAAATTTTGATAACCACACTATCGGGAACCTTCGTATGAAATTTTGCTAACCTCTCTAAAAAATTTTGATAACTACACTATAAAGTTTTGATAACCTCGATATGAAATTTTGGTAACCACACTATTAAATTTTGATGACCTTCATGTGTAATTTTGGTTTGATTGTCAAATTGGTTTTTAGGTTGTGTTAATTGCGTCATTATATCTTCCTCATTGTTTATTGGGGAAAATATGTGCATTCGATCATCTTTTGGCGGACTTTCCTACTTTGTTTCCTTCCACTTCATACTTTCCTACCCCAATTTTCTCCTTTGATCACCTTCAAAGTTTTGCTGGATAATTCCATCTTTGATATGCGTTCAAGTTTCGGGCAGTTGTAGAAGGCTATGCTTTCTAATTCTGGTTCTTTGCTTGTTTGCTTTCTAATTTTACTTGCACCCCTTAAAAAAAAACTCAATATAGTACTCACATATATTTAATTATAAGGTTTCTTAATAATTTAATTTTAAAACATTAATTATAGGGTAAATTACACACACACATAGAGATATTTGAGTGGAACAAATATATGAACCTTAAGGTTTGAATTTTGAAGCTGAGTTTAGTTTCCGTTATCAAATCCTTAACAGTAGTTAAGTGTCAAAATTTAAATACCGAGAATCAAAATTTATATTTATGTGTGTGTGTGTGTATACTATGGTTTTGAGTGGAACAAATATGAACCTTAAGCTTTGAATTTTGAGATAGAGTTTAATTTCCGCTATCAAATTCTTAACAGTAGTTAAGTGTCAAAATTTAAACCTCGAGAATCAAAATTTACTAAACAAAAAAAAAGAGAGAGTTATGATTGCAGTATTGCATACTTCTTATTAATAGTATTATTATTTATATTTGGAAAATATAAAATATAATATAATTTTATTTACGGTTCCAGTGGGGAAGATTGTCTTCCACCCTTTCCAAATTATTTTAAGACTTTGATTGGGCCTTTTATTGTTCCTCTTTCACCATTAAACTCCAAACATTTTTTTTTGACAAATTAATGTCATCTACTGATTTTAGAAATATTCACGTGTGACTATATCATAATGTGAAAGTGAGTTTTTTCTTACGATTATGCGCTTATTTTGTTGGATTACAAAGAAATCAATGGAAAGTAAGTAGGAGGAATTATCATGGAGTGTAATGTGGAGATGAAAAAGACCCATTGGTGTAGTAGTTTGAAATTATCCTTTAAAAAGATAATGGATGAAAATATTACCCACTCAGTGTAATAAAAATTTTATTCTTTTACTATTTTACCCTCCCTTAAACTATTTGTAATTTTCTTTTCCATTTTTTTCTCTCTCCTTCGCGTCTCTTCCCAGTTCCTCCATTGTTGGCCATTACTTCCTCCATCAATAGGCGTTTCCAACCGGGTAAAGCAACTTTGAAGCCAAATCGCCCCCCAATCAAGTCAAATCCCCATCCATCCATTGAAAAAAAAGGCAAAGTAAGACCCGACCCGATAAAGCCGACTTAAACCGAACTGAATTAAATCCAATTATAACCCGATAATATGAATAAGTACTATAACCCGAAACCGATTTAACCCAAATCGAGATAACCCGAAACCGACAAAATCCGATAAAATTTAACCCGATATCCGACTTAACCCGATTTAAAATGACCCGTACTCCGAAATGACCCGCCTCTGTAAGTGACCTGAACCCGAATTGAATTAACTCGAACTCAATTTATGGTTTATTTTTACCCATGTTAAAATATATATAGTTTCTTTGATTTTCAATTTCTAAGTTGCAATTATAAAATTTTAAAAAAAAATTATTGTAACATAAAATTTCTTAATGTACTAAATTAATCTTTCGAACTAAATTCAATTTAATACAATCCAAATCCTCAAAATAACATTGTCTAACATAATTATAATTATTGATTAATATACTGATATGATTTGATAAGAAAGTATTTAATCCAATCATCAATTGACTTTATCTATTATATACGTATATAAATATAATGTATTTTCTATATTAATATTACTCACATATAATCACATTAGTGACATAAAACTAGTTTTAATCTTCCATTCTTCCTCCACCGAATTAAACCAATTTTTCAGATATACTATTTTAATTCTATTAGATTTGTTAGCTATATTCTATGCCTATAACCTCTATCTAGTATAAAACTACTATATTATCTAAATATATATATATATATATATATATTTAATAAGTTATCCAAATTTTTTAACTTTTGATGTTTGATATATCCGAATTTACCCGATTCATAATGACCTGGGTTTTGAAATGACCCGATATATATAGTGACCCGAATCCGATTTTATCCGATTTAAAATAACCCAAAACCCGTTAAACCCGATAAGCATAATGACCCGAACCCGATTCTATCCGATCTGCTAAGACACGTGATCCATTAAGACCCGAGACTTGTTAACACCCAAACCCGACTAGACTCGACCCGAAACCGACTTAACCCGCAAAATTGCCACCTATAGTTGATTTGATCAGTTTCATGAATGTTTAGTGCTACTACCTTGATTTTCATAATTTTTCCTCCTGCTGTAGTATGAAGATTCTATACACCAGGAATCAGCTTGGAAGACCATTCCCATCAATAATCTTGCAGAGAAAATGTTGATTTCTTTGGCCAAGGTCAGGTTTCTGGACTTATCTAATGAGCAAGAGTACTTATATCTTAAATATCTTAGTTAAATACTTGTAGTGAAGATTTGTAATTTGGTTCGTCATTCCTGAGTTTGTGATTCTATCTAATAATGAATAAAATCTTTACCATGTTGCTCTTGATGTCAAAGGTTACATGAGCTTGTGATTCTATTTGTAAACCGTGGTCAGTTTTGCTGGGATCCCTCTTTAAAATATATTTGAGTTATGTTGTTTCTCTTTAAAATATCAAAAATCCATTCATATCAGCTCCATCACTTTTATGGCCTATTCTAAATTCAGCTACTTGCAAATATGAGACTTTTTAACTTAATTATTATCCAATGAACTATTTAACTTATTCAAGATTACTTGATTATTGCCAAATAAATACTGCCAAGGACTGAGTTTTAAGTGTTAGGGTTTCTGCTTTGATGATTTCTGGTTTTCTGCTACTGCGATGGCGATTATAAAGTGGTCGGACGAGCGACTTGCTTTCTTTGTAGCGCCAAATGAGGCATCCAAGGTGTCCTGAGAGATCCGAGACGTTCGTCGTGTGGGAGTACCGAATGAGATGTCAAGGGTGTCGGTCGACTTTAGGTGTAGGGCCCAAAGCGTGGCATATCATGTGCTCTTATGGCATCGTGTGCCTTTATGGCGTTTTGTGCTCTCCGCTTTTTTTTCAACTTCCTGTCGAAGGCGGGCCTTAAGAGGCGTTTGGAGGATAGTCGTGGGGTGTGCTACCCTGTCGGTTTGCCTTAAGAGGCGTGACGACCGCTTGACTTTCATTCGGAACTTTCCCGAAGAGAACGAGTGGAGCCCTAGGATGTACCTTGGAGGAATGTCATTCGATCGAGGGATGCTCGATCTAACTGAATCGTGTGCATTGAACGGTCTTATAGCCAATGAGGTCTTATTGCCGACAATGGATGATGTCATGTGCGTCGATCGGTCTTATAGCCCGTGGGGTCTTATTGCCGATAATGAATGATGTCGACCGGCTCCTCTGCCCGACTGGGGGTTATGTCGCCACTGATGAATGTCGGTCTTATGGCCGAGAATGATCAAAAGGAAGCTCTCATGCATTATCACAAGTAGATAGATTAGTAGTCAAAGGAATATAAACAATGCTACTATCACGGAGCATGGAGCAATAATTTCTAATATGTCAGAGCATATACGATCATCAAAATGAATGATGCATGTACGGATAAGTACTAGGCATATACTACCACCATAAAATGATAAAGACATGTAGGCATGCTTAAAACGATGCTCTTGTATGATCATATTAGTTCAATTTATGCTTATTATCAAAGTAAATATGTCATAATATTAATGTATGATTATCGAGAAAGAATCGGCTAAATCTGACCTCAAAATCGGAAAGAGGAGGTTTGAAAACCTTAGGAACCGGTCTGAGTTCACGGCGAACCGGTTTGAATTCAGCCGAATCGGGCGGTTGAATTTTCTGAACAGAACCGGTTTGGTCAGTGGTCTACCGGTCTGGTCAAAGTCAACTTGCTGACAAGGATGACACGTGTCATCATCTGGTTCGCCAACCTTTGCTGACTGAATATGCTGACTAGGCAAGGTGACGTGGCACTGTGGGTCAGGGTGCTGACGTGGCGATATCTGGACGGTCAATAGGTGACGTGGACGGCCCAGATTATGCCACGTCATCCGTTAGCGTCAGGAAATAAAGTCGGCGCGTGTGGCGCGTGACGGTTGCTGCCGGCGCGTGGGTGGCGCGTGACGCGACGTACGACGTCCGTTCGCCGTGAAATTTTGACGGGAGCTCCGTCTCGCTGCCCCCAGTCCGTTGGTGCCGGCGGTGATACAAGATTTTCGCCTGATTTTCGTAGATCTCAGCCGAAAGTAACGGGAGGAGAGATAAAATTGACGACGGCGCGTGGGGAGCGTGGAGGAGCGTCCGGCGACTGTTGGCCGTGAAATTTCGGCTGCCGCTTCGCCTCGTTGCCGCCGTTCTGCTGGTGGTGGCGTTGTACCGAGATCTCAGCCAGATTTTCGTAGATCTGAACCAACAGTCGGTGAAAATGGGAGAGCTCGTGGCCGCGCCTGTCGGCGCGTGAGGTTGTTTCCGGCGGTGGTTATGCTTCAAATTTTGACAGAAGACTCTACGAGTTGGGTGGATTCCAACTATGGTGGTGGTTCACCGAAAAGGTGGTCGGATTTCGGCCAAATGGTAAATAGACACTCTTCGGAGCTAAAAAAATGACGGGAAGAGCTAGACTTTTCGCTCGTTCCCCACGGACGGTGCCATTGTTGATGCCAAATAATTGTCGGGCACAACATCGAGCTCCGAGAGAGGCCTGCAAGAGAGCAAACTGTGAGAAAGAGGTCCCCCTGTGGTGTTTTGGGGGGGACCTCCTCCGACGGTCAAGTCAATGAGGTCCACTTTGAGTGTTTGTGAGTGTGGTGGAGCATCATAGTGCATATTAAGTGTCATATGACATAATGGACATCATAGAACATAATGAGGTAAAATGAGCCATACCTTGCCCTTTATATCCCTTAGAGGCTTGGGCCTTATTTGGCTAGTGGGCCTTGGGTTCAAATCTGATGGTGATCAACAAGTCACTTTTAGGAAAGACATGTGAAATTGTGCTAGACTTTATTTATGCTGCTTTGGGAACTTAAAGTCATTGAAAAATTGTGCTAGACTTTTTTTCTGCTGTTGCTTAGGGAACTTAAAGTCATTGAAAGCAAAATTATATTTTTCATGAAATTTGTTTTAGACGTGCTTGATTTTCTTCTGCTTCACATGTCTTTGATGTAATTGCTCATGCTACTTTGATTTAACCATTTTCTGATTTGTTTCTTAAACTGATTTAGTAAAATTGTAATGGATGCTCTGGCATCTTAAACTGATACAAAGAAAAAGTTAATGACCCAGAAACCAAGCTAGCAAGTCTATGAGAGGTCTGTTTGTAATATATATTGTCTCTACTTCTGACAAATATTATTCTTGAAATGGATTGCTATTTTCTTTATCTTTCTACTTAGTTCTTTTATCTCTTTCAGGTTGAGATGGAATATAACGAATGCTCCAGCTTCTTAAACCGATACAAAGAAGCAGTCAGTGAACCATAAACCAAGGTAACAAGTTTATGAGAGGTCTGTTTATAATATATTGTCAAAGCTAAAAGGGCATAGTGCAGATGGTTAAAACGGTCTGGGTTGCAGATGACTCAAGTGGTATATTCACTCGCTTACTAACTTCTATTCACTTTGCTCATGGCCGTAGCATTATTATTATTATTATTATTATTTGCATCATGTCGTAGCATTACTTTGAAAAATTAATCTGCCATTTATGTTTTACATATGGTTATATGAGTTGACCAACCATAACTTGCATTGAACTTCGCTGGTGGCCATAAAATTATCTTGAATAGTGGCCTCTTAACTAATTTGGTGTTATGGCATTCACTTTAGTGTATAATTTTGTCGGTTTCATAGAGTCCACTAAAAAGAAGATTGAAGATTCACATCCTAAATTTTAGGGGGGTAGCCTTTTATTTAATTAATCTACTGTATGGCATTGAATATAGTATATGGTTTTCTCTGTTTTAATAGAATGTGCTTAAAAGAGTGGATTGAAGATTCACATCCTAAACTTGAGGACTGGAGGGCATGTTTCGTAGTTGTAGCTATTGAACATGATTGTGCCCATTGCTCTGCATATTTATTGAAAGATGCCTCTTTCTATACGCCATCTGCAACCCTGAAATAGGATTGTAAATTTTGTCAATTTAGGCCATGGCCTTTTCGCGCGAGTTGTCTGCTTCTTTGCTGGTGAAGATTGTGACAGCAGTCTCCTTTATCGCATATATATAATAAGTTTCTATTAGTTGTTGTCATTTGCAATTAACTATGTTTCATTTCTCTGCTTTTGAATTGGAAACATTTCTTCTTATTGAGGGCTTTAGATGTTACTTGGATATGTTTTAGATTAGCACATGACATTTTACTCATTTCGAGCTTATGTTTGCTATGCGTAGAATCTCAGAGATTGTGTCTGATTTAGATTTTAAGTTATTAATTGATATAATTTGAATGAGAAGCTCAGGTGAGACTTAAACATGGTAAATTACCTTATGCATTACTTAATTTGGTCCAAATTAATCTTTTCCAACATCTTTTTCCGGTCTTTATAGATCCTACCAGCGAGAGCAGGCGTTTATACGGGGTATTTTCAGCACCTGTCTGTAGTATTAAGTTTTTGAACAAATTTGACTTCACAAATTTAACTACTAATTGTTAAATTGTTCTTGTGGTAGAATTGGATCAGTATATTTTAAAAGCAACATGTTCCAGCATTATTTGTTGGCATTTGATCATCAATGCCTTCTGTTTATGAATTGAAAACTTCTGATAACCTGTCATTACATGATTTATGAAGTATACCTTTGCATGTTTATTTTAGGCCTGCTGCAGTTCATGGGAGGCTATTCAAGAGCTCATCAGAAGAGAGAGGGGTCGGAAACTGGTCATGCTCATGATTTCATGTGAGAACCTGATAAGAGTGTGTTTCATGCCTCTCAGAGTGTTTTTTTTTTAAAAAAAAAAAACACTTGTCTTTTGCTGCATTCTATCTCTGTTCTTGGTCTCTGTCTTTGGGATATATAATCAATTATTTTATCCAACTTCTCAGACATAATCAATTATTCTATCCAACTATAAAAATGCATTCGATGTGTTTAAGATTTTTTCTTTGGAGATGAATTTAAGGGATTAAGAATTTGTAGCCATGTTTGGCAATAACATTAATTTTTTATGCAGAGCAAGCATCAAGATGTTCCACAGAGTAGCTCTTGCCCTTCTTCATCAAATACTGTTCGAATTAATCAGAGACAACAACTACAAGATTCTTATTCAGGTTCGAAATATTAAATTACTAATCTTATCTGAAATTACTACTTCCCTTTGCCATTTTTTATGCACATTCTCTCATATTGTTGTCTTACTATAATGCAAGTGTAGTCTTGCAATGGTATGCTTAAGAATTTTATTTTTTCTCTTTCAATGAGTTGGTCCTTATGGCTTTGTTTTTACATTGTTAGAAATAAGAAAATATCGATTAGAGCTCTTTTACATTGTCATGTTTTCTTCTAGAAAACTAATCCTTTGACTGAAATTCGTACTATCCCTTTTTTTTTCAGGAGTGACCTTGGATGAAGGTACTGGTGCAACCATGTCAGATGAATGTGGATCATCTGCATATTAACTTCTCTTTGGACCAATATGGCGCTGATTGCAATGACTTAATTTGTTTTGGTCCCCTACTTCCTACTGAAACTGAAAGGTCTTTAATTGAGAGGGTTCACTAGGAGCTCAATGTTAAACTCAAACAGGTGAAGATCCTTTATATGTTTTAAATCATTGTTTCCAATGGACTCATATTGTACTTTTTTTTTATTTTACTTGCTTATGCTAAGCAAGTCTCTGAAAGTTAGAGAGTTAAATTGATGGTCAATATACTCATTGATCATATTGTACTTTTCAAAAAGTTTCCTAATTGTCATATTGAGATGAGAATCCAAGCAGCGTTTGTTCTTGAAGTAGCATAGGTACTGATCAAGCATTGGTTTTCTTAGATGTTAGACAGCTTAGATAGACTATTGTTTGAATTCTTTTTTATTACATAATCGGGTTGCAACATTTCTGAGAGTTTACGAAAATTATAATATCATAGAGGAGGAAAGGATACTATCTGTTTGAGATGAGGTGAATCCATGTCAAGTTTGATTTCTACCCAATTATTATATCCTCCTATGATTAATTTTCTTGCTTTTCATGACTGCTGGTGTGATTCTAATGAAATGATGATTCACGGTTTAATTGGCTAAACCCTTCTGGCCTTACAAGAATTTAATATTCTCTCCACTAAAGCAACATATTAGTTTAGCTGCCAAGAGTTTGATTTATCTACAGTGTGGCTCTCCAATTTATAAATATACAGATGCTGTGATAATGGTTGTTGCTTCTTTCCTCTTAATTTAAGCAATCATATTTGCTTCCTTCTCTTATTTCCCATCTAATCTTACTTTAGGGGAGGTTCACAGTTTGCTAGATTTACATTCAATTTAGTTGCTTACTGTAATTAATTAGCATTGACTTATTTTTTAATGATTTTCTTTTTTAATAACAGCTTTCGTTTAGTTTCACTGTTGATGGTTGCTCATTTTGTTTATATTCTTACAGCTTGATCTTTCAATATTTTATATCTTCACTTTTATTGCCCTTTGTTTTGTCAGGTGTCATTCAGATTCAAATTCATTGGATTCTCTGAAGCCATCAAGGTTTATCAGTAAGTCTTTTTGTTTGCTTTTGTTTTTTTGATTTTGATATTACTAATGGTTTTTAAGAAACAAGAAATTTGGTCATAGTTTGATTCTTTAAGTTCTATTAGATTTGTTTCCTCATCTTAGGAAAGGGAGGAGAGGGAGCATGACTTTTGTTTGATTTTTTAGTATAGGGAAGGGTCAAGAGGGTTCTGGCATCGTAGTTTCTGTCTATTTTGAATCCCAAAAGCAACTAGAATGAGGACTAAATAAATTTACTTTTTGTATTAATTATAGATTCTTTCTAGACCAAAATCATCAACACGTCCAGTATTTGGTACAACTTCTACTCCAGCATTTTGGAACTGGCTTATATGTTTTTAATTCATATGTTACCCATTCGTTTTCAACTTCGACATCCATTTTTGGTACTGGTGCAACTCCGGCAACTACTCCAACATTTGGCACTGCTTTAAATTTTAGCAGCAGTTAGACATCTTCGATGTTCAGTTCCTCTGATATTGGGTGCTAACGCAATGCTTTTGGGAAGGCGTCCTCTACAATTGGACATTGGACAATACTATTAAGGATCCTTTTCCTATGAATTTAAGACTTACTAAATAGTTAATCACCAAAAAAAAGACTTTCTAAATGGTTTTACCAAGTTGTCAAGTTTGGCATTGTCCAATATGTAGGCACTGCCTAACTATCCTAATGTATAAATTCCAACTTCTAATCATATGAACAAAATGAAGAATTCGACAAACAGCATTTTCCTTTTGTATATATTATATATTAGTATTATAATAATAATAGTATATGATAAGATATGATGCGCGGATCAAATCTAATTCTGCTTCCTCATTCAATATTCTTAGATGCCAGTGGTAGGATCTGTGAAATTGAAGCTAAGCCAAATTATTTAGTAGATTGGAGCCATTCTATTAAACTTTTATTATTTATTTATATCATCATAGTTTTCTTTTTTAAAATTTATAAATAAACAAATGGAGTATATTATATTATCTCCCATGCCTCTATATATATATTTATATATACAAGTCCTCATCAACCCCATCTATAAGTCAAAGCTTTCATTTGCCTACTTGCTTTTAAAGGAGCAAAAAATTCTACACAGATTATTATTATGCAATAACATTTTCAGACTGAATTTAAAACAGACAAAATCGATTTTGAGGCTTCTCAAAAGGCACTTCACATTTCACAATTCACATTTAAAAAAAAAAGGCAAAACAAGAAAAGAAAAAAGATGAGGGTTTGTTTGAGGCTCTAATTGTGCATGTTAGGGCTGCTCATCTTTCGGTGTCGGTTTTTTGGTTCGGTTTTTTCGGTTTTTATTTTGGTATATGCATAATCGACAACCGATCGAAATTCAGCCCATTCTTGATATTGGCACGCACAATTTTATCTCCTTTCTTGACTACTGTCTGTCTGTAATTCCGGTAAATATCTGTTGGACTTTCAACAAAGATATGCTCTAGCCTTCGCATTGCATTTCATTCCCGTGTTCCTTTCTATTCTTATTCTTAGGGTGTCATAACGAATGGTATAGTCACAATCAGTGCGATTTATCTATAATCAGATGCAATGCCTTCATATTAGCTGTGTGTCACAACAAAGCTGACCTCTTTTTGACAATCTAACAATTGCTATTGCAATACCATTAAATTGCTTCACCATTAACGTGTTGCAAACCCCTCACCCGCGGCGAAGCGCGGGCAGAGTCCTAGTATATTATAATTTAAAGATTATTATGAGAAGTAAATTATTAATTACAATCATAGAAAATTATTAATATATTTTCATAATTAAAAAAAGTTAAATAGATTTACAATATCTTTCCATAATTAATTAAAAAGTTTAATGACTAAAAAGTATACTGATTAAAAAATTATTATACTATAATACTAAGGGTATTTAAGAAATTTCCCAATTAAGATTTTTGAGTTCGTGATTTTATATAGTAGTAAGATTTTTGTCCCCTATGGAATTTATTCAAAAGCCCTTTCAACTTTTAATCTAGAACAACCTTATCGCCCCATTTTGCTCTTTTCTCAAATGGCTTTATACTTTAAAATCCTTCTAATCTTAATCACTTTTTCTAAAAATACATTGTCTTTTTATGTAATTTTAGAATCTAACTTCAATTAATAGTGTTCTCACCTTTTCAAATTCCATATATAATCTATTGACTATTGGGCTTTACGAGGATTCTGTAATTTTATATGTTGCTCAAGTCTTTTTCTTTCTTCAGCCCATTTTTCCATTCCATTTTCTTTGGATCCGTTTATGGTTTGCACACAAATATCCAGTTTACATTTAGTCTGACCCCTATGATGTATTCTTTGATAATTGGGTGTGTTCGGTTATTAGAGTGAATTGCATTTTATGAAATTATTAACATATTAAGTGCGATTTTTATAGATTTTGTTAATTCTTTTTTCAAGACGATGCTTGCTGAAAGCTCCTTTCAACTTTTCACCAGGAACAACCTTTTTGTCCCGTTTGGTCTTTCTCCATTGGCTAATTACTTATAAATAATCCTTATGTTTTATATGGTTTGTGTTGGATTGTGAAAGTAAATTTCAGTTGTGTTGACTATTTTTTAGATGATTAACTATGTTCACACATATTAGTGTGTTTTAATGGACCGTATTAAGTGTCAAGGACAAATGATCTTTTCTACACTTACCTATCTTTTTGGGATTTTTTTTTAATTAGAAGAGTTATAGTTGTTTTGCTAAACACTCATTTTTATTCTATACTCATCTAACTCCATTAGTAGTGTGAAAAATATCAGCATGTATTGAACTGTTTAAAATGAATGCAAGCACTTTTTCTTTTGGCACAAAAATGCAAGCACTTTTAAACATATTCTATTTCACTTTATAAAACAAGAAAATGACTGAATAGATTTACAATGTCTTATATCTTACTTTCTGTAATTGTTTATAAAACAGTACATCAAATAAATAAAAATATCTCACATAAAAACATACTTGTAGCGCAAGCGCAGGCTATCCCTCTTATTAAGATTCCTTTAATCGAATCTTGCACAAGCCGTAACCGAAGCTAGAGCGCATTTTCGCCTATAAACTACTCCCGAAACTGTGTATCATGCAAACAAGACATCTTCTATATTGGAAAGTCTTTCTACATGGAACTAATTATTAAAGTCTTCTAGTCTAACAAATATACAAGTTTAGGAGAAATTATTAGGTGGGATGGACCCACCACGTCATCTATGAGACCAACCAATAATACGATGACAACTCATCAATTTTCTAAAATCCTATCTCAATAATATCTCAAAGAGCAATGCTACATGACCCTCAAATTTGTCCCTCCATTTGTCCCTCATGACGTGCCATTAGAAAACTTACTATAATTTCTAAATCCCTATTCAATAATAGCCTAAGATCAAGGGACTTACCCTGCAATAGACCTGGTCAAAGGCCTGGTACCCGCCCAGACCCGAAGGCCTGCCCAAAAAACGGGAGGGTTTGGGATAAATTTAAAGCCCGAAGGTCGGGCTTTGGACAAAGAAAAGAAGTCCGTTTATAAAACGGGCCGGGCCTTGGTTTTCTTTGAAAAGCCCGAGCCCGACCCGGTCCGAATTGCTATATAATATATATATGTATGTATATTATGTAATAGATAAATTTATATTATTTCTAAATAATATATATATATACAATATAACATCACAATTTATATAAAAAATATGGCTAGAAAAAATTTACCATGTTGATTCTTTTTTAAAAAAAAAATAATATGTTATTAAATTTATTATTATTAATATTATTTAAGAAAAAATAAAAAAAATAAAACGGGCGGGCCTGTGCGCGCCTTGGACATGAGTATATAAAATATGGGCAAACTTTGGTCAAATGACCAAGCCCGAATGTCGGGTTAGGCTGGGCTTGGGCATGTACAAATCCTATTATTACCTAGTCAAAGCCCGACCCGGCCCATGAGCATACCTACCCTGTAAATTCTCCATATTTATAACTAGGAGCTAAATCTGGATTTAATTTCTTACCTTAATTATCAGGGGGTTAAACCTGAATTTAATTTGTTTCCTTAATTATTTAGGAGTGACAAATTGGAGGGTCAAATAGAATTATCCTATCTCAAATTTGGGAACTTATTCTTTATGTATGGTTTATTTTAAAAGGGGCTAAACCTTGGGCTAAAATTGTTCCTAAATTTAAGGAGTTCTTTTGACATGTCAAAATTCTATTGGTTGGTCTTATAGATGACGTAGTGGGTCAGTCACACCTAATAATTTCTCCTAAACTTGCAATGTTACTAGAAGACTTTCTTTTGGTTTTGAGAATTCGTGATCATGTCATTCAATATTTAGGCTTAGTTTGGAACTATGGAAGATAGTAAGGATAGTATAAAAAATGATTTATTAGCCTTTTTATCTCCTAAATTATTGCGCCAATGACATTTTGCGCCAATGACATTTTTCCCCTTAAACTTCAAGTGGTAACAACTTGCTTCCAGAATTTCTAAATTCTGGATAGTTAACAACTTGCCAATGGAAATAACGTGGTGAACACACAATTTGCAATGAACATATATATAAACTTATTCAACTACCACCAAGCAATTAGCAATTATATAATATGAATGAATCTTATGACTTTTCCCATCTTCGTATTAATGAACATAATTAACTTATACAACTAGCTGCCTAAGATTCCTTTAATCGAATCTTGCACCAGCCGTAACCGAAGTTAGAGCGCATTTTCGCCTATAAGCTAATTTTCATTTGTCCAGAAACTGTGTATCATATGGAAGCAAGACATCATTATTAGGTGGGACGGACCCATCACGTAATATATGAGACTGACCAATAATACAATGACAACTTGCTACCTAAATTTCTAAATTCAAGATAGTTAATCCGTTAAAATTTCCAAATTCAAGACATTTTATTTTCTAATGTAAGAGGCAAATTATCCTGAATTTGGAAAGTTCATGGGATAAATTGTCCTGATTTTAATTTAGTGGGCAAAATATTCTTAACCCCATAATTAAAGTACAAAAGAGCTAATAAGCATGATAAAATTCTAAAGTATTTTGATAGTCCAAGTATGGTTAAAAGGGGAAATCAAAATAGAGAAAATATGGAGTATTCTCGTTCCGTTCATTCAACTAAATTTCTCTTGTTCATACTTTTTTTTAATAGTTGAAGTTGTTAGAGATTGAACACTAACCACTAAAACTAAGAGTCCAAACTCTACCATTAATCAGATTTGTCATGGCTTCTCTTGTTCATACTTACCAAAAACGAAATGGAAAGAAATTATAAATAGAAAAGAATGCTGAAGTTAAGTACTAAAATAATCAAAATAAACTAAGATCAAAGTAGTTGCTGCATCAATTGGCAACTTGCTATTAGTCAATTTTGGCATATGTAGAAATATATAAAAAATCGATTTTGGTAGCAGCAAACAGTGACAAGAGATGCAATAATAAATACTACATTATTTTATTTTTGCTTTAAATTCCTAACAGCATTTTCAAATATCAAAAGAAAAAAAAATGATCAATAGTAAACTTCAACAAAAAAAAAAATCATAGTAAACATTAATTATTAGCAATAATAATGCATAAAAGAAATATAAAACATATAGTTTTGGTAAAGACTTTTTACGCAAAGCAATCTAGTAGATTGGGTTCAAATATAAAAGAGTTTGCTTTTTAACTTGCCACTTGCCAGTAACTTGTGACCTCCTCTAATATTTCGTTTGAACAATAAGTTGGCAATTGCAATTTGAAACTAAATTGATCATAAAAAAAAAAAATTCTTGGCAGTCAAACCTAATGGAGAAAGACTTAGCTAAATTGTTTTATATAAGCCTATAAGTAAATTTGCTTAGGCCTCATATTGAATTGTTTGCTTCCAACTTTGACGAGAAATTATTAGACAACCGATTCCACCACATTATTTATGGTCACAACCGATATAATTGTAACAATTCAGATTTTTTCCTACAATTATTAAAACCTTAATAGATCAATAATGTCCTAAATTTAGGGACTTACCATGTAAATTTTATCTAGTGAAATTTGGAGAAATTATTAGGGGGGATAGACCCACTATGTCATCTATGGGACCAACCAATAATCTGGAGACAACTCATCAATTTTCTAAAACTCTATCCCAATAAAATCTCAAATTTGGGGACTTACCCTTTATATAGGGTTTGTTTTAAAAGGGGGCTAAACCTTGGGCTAAAATCATGACTAAATTTAAGGAGTTAATTTGACATGGCAAAATTCTATTGGTTAGTCCCATGGATGATGTGGTGGTCCGTCCCACCTAATAATTTGAGCAATGCTACATGACCCTCCAATTTGTCCCTCCATTTGTCCCCCCTGACGTGTCATTAGAAAACTTACTATAATTTCTAAAACCCTATTCAATAATAGTCTAAAATCAAGGGATTTACCCTGTAAACTCTTCATATTTATAACTAGGGACTAAATCTGAAATTAATTTCTTACCATAATTATCAGGGGGGCTAAACCTGGATTTAATTTGTTTCCTTAATTATTTAGGAGGGACAAATTGAAGGGTCAAATAGAATTATTATAATAATTTCTCTGAAATTTGGGGCTAAGTGCAAAATTTGTGTCTTAACTTTAGGAATAGTTTTGAATTGTCACAATCATATTGGCTGGATCATGAATGATGTGGTGATCCTGATCCATCTAATAATTTCTACAACTTGACTAACCATGTCCATGTGCACCATAAACATTCAAATTATGCTTCCAAGCTGTCGCTACATAATAATTACTACTTCCTCCGTCCCAAATTATCTGACCATTTTGGGTCAAAGTAATCATAACTTTGACTCTTAATAATAAAAAAATTATATAGAATTAAATTTTTAAAAATTATTTTTTGATTAAGTTAAGTTTTAAACTTTTCAAAACATATTTTTTGAAAATTTGATTGTATATATATATTTTGTAATTAAAGGTCAAAGATAGAATTTATTTGACCCAAAAAAGTCAGATAATTTGGGACAGAGGGAGTAATAAATATGAATATTTTAGATTAAAATTGGTATAATATGAACAAGTGGGATAGCCTGCGTTGGCGTGTCTTTTACTTTTTTTCCTAAACAATTATAGAACCATAAAATAATCTCGTCATTTATGAAAAAATTAAAATAATCTCGTCTTTTATTTTTTTTCCTAAACAATTATAGAACAATAAAATAATCTCCACAAAGACCTATAGTCTATACATAAGCACACATAGAATATTTTTTAGTTTATTCTAAATTGGTATATACTTTAAATATGTGTTTTTTCAGCCTCATATTGTAAAATTTAACAAAGTACTTTTGTAACAGAGTTAAATAAACTGATATATTTAAAACTACGAAAATAATGAAGGGTTACCAAAATGAGATGTCTTAAAAACCTACTTAACATATTAATAATTAAAGGGAACCTTAATGAAGATGTCTTAAAAACCAACTTAACACATTAAAAACCTACTTAATATATCAATAATTAAATGGAATCTCAAATTACTGTAATAGCCCAACTAAATAAAGTATCAGAGAATGCAGCATAAGAGTCATATTAGGTAATAAAATAGATCGAGAAAAGACCAAAATGGGGCGATAAGGTCGCACCAGGTTAAAAGTTAGAATGAGCGTTTACTAGTAGGAAAGAGATTACTTGGAGGCTAAGATTATGCTAGTATAAATAGAGAGTTTCTCTATAGATTTTGTATGCTTGGAGAAAAGATGTAGTCTAAGGGTTAGATTTGGGTGGAGGCACCCTATAGGACAAAAGGATGGTCCTTATGGGTGTGTGTGTGTGATTGTTTGGTTAGATTGGGTTGAGAGA
Organism: Corchorus capsularis; assembly: GCA_001974805.1. NCBI lineage: Eukaryota > Viridiplantae > Streptophyta > Magnoliopsida > Malvales > Malvaceae > Corchorus > Corchorus capsularis. The sequence goes on from AWWV01008386.1 coordinate 28,007, forward strand.
TTGAGTGAGAGTTATTGATAATCATGTGTTGATGTAATTTTCTATAACTAGTGGATTTCTCTTCTCCTCCGTGGATATAGGCAAGTTCAGTGCCGAACCACGTAAATTCCTTTGTCTTGTGTGTATGATTTATTATTTTTAATTACTTCCGCTTGCATGATTAAATTGATAGATTATAGTTTGCGATATCCGGGTTACAACAAAAACTTAGGTTCAAAGTTTAAAGTTGACATCCTCTGTTTTATATCTTACTAATTATAATGTCAAAAGCTGAGTTTGTCTCAGGGGTTGATTCGGAGACAAACTCAGTTACTCAAAATGAAAATATTTAAAATAGATATAAACTTAAAATTAAAAAACTGTCATTAGGAATTCAACAAAAAAAATAGATATAAACTTAAAATTAAAAAACTGTCATTAAGAATTCAACAAAAAAAAAACTGTCATTATAATTGATTATAATTAAATCTAAAACACCCATATTTATCCATTAACACTTCCACTCTATTAAAAACTTATTATTAATGTAATTTTCCAATTTTTCTTCTCTAATCGAGACTTCTTCTTCTTCTTCTCCTCCTCTATTACTTCTTCTTCTTCTTCTCCTCCTCTATTCTGCCAAAAAAAAAAAAACCCTACCATATCATGTTTTCCCAACAATTTCGACAAAATGTGGAGCAATATTACATCATTACATGAAAAATCACTTCAACGATGTAACTATTTCATTAATTTTCCATGTCACTTTTGTATATTTTGTTTTTCAAATGAATATATTTGTTAATACATTTTCATCTTGTTTTTTTTTTGCCCTCTTTGTAATAGCATTTGATTTGTTAATAACACAATGTGTTTTTTTCCCTCTTTGTAGTAAAAGTGAAGAAAAGTCAAAGTGGCACTTGCAAACGACAAGGATCAACATTTTAGAGGTTTAAACATTTTTCAATATTAATTTGTGCAAATGATAAACATTCTTCATATATTTTATGCATAATATTTTATTAAATATAAAATCTAATATTTTCTTTTATAATTTTCCATTTAATTTATAATCAAGTTTTTAATTGATTAATTTGCTCAAATGATAAACATTCTTGAGATCTTAACCAGATATGTTTATTGTTTTCTTTAAACTTCTATTTCTTTCCTACATGTACAAGAATCATATCAAAGAAGAAATTTACGTTTGGAAGGTAATATATAAGATAAGTAATTATAACACCTTCTCAAATTACTTTGCTTCTTAATATAACAAAAATCATTATTTATGTAGTTTCCAATCAGATTCACGTTAATAACCGACACAAGCTTTGATTCAAATCGTGCAAATATACATGGCAGATATCAAATTTAATTATTTATAAACAATTACACTAAAGAAATCATATATCATGTTTAATTTATAGGTTACTCCTAACATCACAATTGTTTTACATGTTTGACATAGGCAAAAGATTAATTCTTTCTTAGAAGAAATTGGATAGGAGATGTTCAATGCATGTCAATATGTCTTTACTTATCTTATTCATCAAACAATGTAACCTCCATTTTTTTTATATCTTTACAATCTTCAAATGTTGAACATTTTTAGATGTCTTTTCAACCACCTTACACATTACTACTATCAAATGTTAATTTTTTTGTTAAACAAGTTATTAATTTAATGTAGACACTTTTTAATGCAGACGCATGGCGTGTGCCTGATTACTAGTATGTATAATACTACTCTGTTTCCATTGTGCAGGGATTGATCCTCTCTTCACAATTCTCAACTACCCTTTCACTGGGTTATGTAATTACAGAGAAGTATATATATTATAGAAGGTGAAAATCAGGAAAATTGTTATGGAAATTAATAAGACCCTCAAACAAATTAACAAACAAGTGACTTAATTTCTGTCATCTCTAGCTATCAACAAGCTAATTCATAGAGTATTGGCTTGCACCACTCCTAGGAAGATAGTCATCATACTAAAGTGGCTTGTCAGATCTTGCAATTGAAGTGGCTTACACAAGGAGTTCTGTAATCCACTTCAATTGCATAATCTGACAAGCCACTTTAGTATGATGACTATCTTCCTTGCCGTGGGACTGAGTTCAGAAGGCGGAGTTATCATTTTTGATAATTCCTGCCAAAATAAAGTCTGCACAAATCACTCTTCCGATCACTTCGCTTCAACATAATGCTTTTTATACGGATAAGGAAGTGACTGAATCAAAAACTTCCTTTGACCCAACCGAATTTTCCTAATATTAAGGTTCACATTCTTCAAACTTACGGTTCTATTAATGCTGCGTGAGTAACGCTCTTCTCATTATATCAAAGATTGGGCCAAGTAAGAATATTCCTTTATAAAAGTGTGGGAAAAAATATTCCTTCATATGCCCAGGGCCATATGCATGCCATATCTCTTTCATCCCACATCCTTCCATCCCAAACTAAATTCCTCGACAAATTTATGAACGATAACTACACAATTTATAAAGGTGTTAAATTGCAATTGATAGAAAAGAAAACTATATATAAGAAGCGACAGATGGAGAATATCTTTTTAACTACCTTTTTTTTTTATCATTTCCTATTATTATAATCTAACTAGTCTTTTTGCCCGCGCTACGCCGCGGGCTAGGGAACTAAACGTTTGGCGATATAAAGGGAACACGTTCAACTAAATGAAGGCTTTATACGAATCACTGATTAATACTATTATTAATAATATTAATATGGTAATGGTACAATAATCATAGCCGATGCATGTGTAGTATAAAATAGTTAATACCAGAATTAATTGCGACGGGCATACCACGATAAGTATGATTATACAAATAATCATTACGATTATACAAAATAGACAGCCAAAAGTCCTTTCCTTGACACCATTCCGTCATGTAGCCTCCTATAGCTAACTAATTAGAGTAATCAAAAGAAAAAAAAAAGAAGCTAAAGTTGAGAACGCTATAGTTGTGAACTATACCATTTTATCGAGAAGGTGAAATTCAGTAGCCAAGAATTGCTTCCCTCTATTGATCGGTTGGACATCTATTTTGGAGCCAGTCCATAGAAAGCAGGTACCTCCAAAGAAGTTAAGGGGTGAGTCAATTGTGAGAGAGGAATCAAATTGTAATGCCTCTCCTTGATCAAGGGTGTTGAAGAATGGTGATCTTGTTTCTGTGATGATAACAATATCCGGGTTGAGTTCAGAAGTCTTCGATGCAAATGTAGCCAAAAATTCTGGATTAGCAGTACCCCTTGACATTCAAAACTAAGACATGAAGGGGGCGGCAGCGAGGTTCAAGGTGCCAAACGGAGCCATGCTCTGCATCAGTTTCTTCAATATTGTCAGGAACATAATCTGGCTCGTTGATGATTAAGCGAACACGGTGGTGGGTTGAATACTTGAGGTCTTGATTAACGGTGAACTTTGCAGTTAAACGGCCGCTAGAAATTGGCGGTGTCTTAATGGATATTATCTGATTATGACTTCCCTCAAGTTCAATTGTTGTAACCTTGGAACTTACATCCAGTGATGTGTAGCACTGATCAATTGCTTGCAAAGCCAGGACAGGGGGAAAAGAATCAGCAATTCCTCGACGATAGAGCAGTTCAAGAAATTGTTGATCGCAGACCATCTCTTTACAATCATGCAAAGAAGGCAGCTCATATTCTCCAAAATGCAGCCATTCATCAAGGACTTGGCTGCAAGCTCGACCATTGGGGTGAGACCTTCGGCTGAGCATGATGATTAGTCCGACGACCAGTTTTAAGAGTGGTTCACGACGTAGCTGGGGGCTGTCTTGCAGGCTGTTTGTTGGGTATGCAATAGAAAGCTGTCTCTGAAGTAGACGAATGTAGTTCTGTGTTGGTTCTGGGAGGTTGCTTATTAAAGGAAGGTCCGCTAGGGGGTTTTCAGCCATTGGTGGGATGGGAAGGGTTTCTAATATGCTTGATATGTTGCCTTTTGAGTTGGAGTTGTGATCTTTATAATGTTTAGAGTGTTAGATTGCCATAATGGAAGCTTGGGGAAAACAAAATCTTTTGAGTGTTATAGTTGCAGAGAGTAGGAATTGATTTTGGTAGTAGAAAGATTCTGCTAGATTGTGTATGGTTGAAAGAAAACAGGGGAAAAAGGAAAGAATCTGAGATACAACCACTCTGGTTTCTGTTTTCATATAAATTTTCTTTTTAAAAATATATAGGCTACCTTGATATATAGGTTACCTTAAACAATATGTTTAATAAAATCCGAGGGCGATTCAATTGACCATGTTTGATAAAATTCACTTGGATGTAATACACTTTCTTTACAGGTTCTACGCTTGTGTTTGTGTGTCTTTTGGTTGGAAGGATGAGAAGCAGGCTTGAGCGTGAGATAAATCATAAATGTATATAATGTGAAAGTTTTGCAATACATGGATGAAAAATGTCGTTAAGCTTTTGTTCTTTCCTTGTTAATTTCAAATTGATTGTACTTTTGCAAGTAGCAAAACGTTTTCCACAAAGCATAGTCTTCACCCATCAGAGAAAATAAAGAAAAAATAGACTACAAAAGTGAAATGACTTAATTGCTTCGCAATTAGCAAAATTAAGAGTTAAGCTCTGATAATCAGAAATTAAGAATAAGAAAAAATAAGAAAGTAGAGAAAGAAGATGAGTTAGTTGAGGAGAGTAAATCAAAGCTAATTGCAAATCAAAGCTAGAATTAGAAAAACCTCTGAAAAAAGGAGGTCATACTAAGTTAGGTACGATGTCATTAAGTTTGATAATATGGAAATTGGATAAAGAAAATATGAAAATCAAAGATCGTGGTACAATACATTAAAGATTGAAGTTGTAACGAATTGGAAACTCTAATACATTATAGGTTTGATAAGATGCAGCATCAAAAGAGAGGCACAACAAAAGTCTTTGCATGTGACTTCAAAATATAGGAGCCACAAAAGGTCCTAAGGTTTAAATCCCTTCTGACATGAACCCAAAAAAAAAGAAAAGCCGACACGGTCCATTAAATTGCGAAGGAATTTGAAGAACTTGATAGATGAATCAGAGGCCTACTTCTCGAGAGGGAGAAAACGGAAGATCTTATAAGTCAATGTAGGACCGTAGGAACAGTTGAGGATGCCAAGAATGAAATCATATTCCCTATTAAGAATGTGTTCAGCAACCGTAGGAATCTTCTTGAAGTTCATCCTCTTAGCAAGATCGAGCATTGTTATGTCAACACCGGTTAATCTATAAGCAAGAGTTCCAAAAACAACAGCCTGGATATTAAAACCAGCATGGTTGATGATGAGGGATACCCTGAGACTGCAACATGATGACATACAAATCAGCAATTAAATGGTGAAGGGTCGAGAATGCATGATTCATCTAACAATGTGTTTCAAATGGTATTCTTGCATATAATTAAAAAGAGATTGGGCAAAAGAATGGCACTTCTTGCGTGGGACGGTTCGACCATGGACTCTGCAATTATAACCAGAGCTCGTCTGGTGCAGACCATAGTTACACTTCTGGCAGGAATGATAATACCATCCTGCTGCATGTTGCAATCGGATAATCCTGCCAGTCACCTTGAATTTGACTTGCTGTAAGCATTACAAAAACTCATTATTATGGCAATTAGACAAATGCCTGCAAGTCTCATTAGGAGTGAGCGAAACCTGAATTGCAGACGGGTTTTTGTATAGGAGTTCTTCAACTGTGGTCTCCTCTACATTTGAGTACGCAAAGTAATGATTGTTGTCAATTTCGGATGCAGGAACCAGGGTGACAAATGAACCATTATATGGGAACCTGCCATTTTAAAAGAACAAAATAGTTTTTTTTTTTGTTAAATTGACGCAAAACAGTTAGATCAGAGAGCTACATCGATGGCACCTTGCATCGTTTATGTTCTATATTTGTAAATTAAACTCACGACCTGCTTCTAAGCTGGGCTGTCTCTTTAATATCAGGGTCTATGTAAAATTTTGTTGCTGAGCAAGTGTTGATGTGCCTTTAATCTGTTAAGAAAGTGTCATGTTTGACTGAGATAAGGCTATACAAATAACAGGACAGACATCAGCAGGAACAAAGCACAGGATGGGGCTCACTTGAGTGATACCGAATGTTCAATCCGGTAATCGCCAAGACAGCTGGTGTTCCAACCGAAAGATCAAGGTCATGTCAAGATCATTAGTTTTGCTATCCCACAGTGTGATCCTTATTTTGTGACCACTGTGCAAACTCAAGCAATTAATAAATAGACATGCACAATTGCAGGGGAGAAGGAATCATTGACGATGTTCTATTTAAACAATGAAACATGAGATAATGTTAAGAGGACAGAATATTGACCTGATGAGGAGGACAAAGAGGTCCCTTTTGAAAACACTGCCTTTATTGTTAGGCAAGGTTATGAGACTAACATCCGTAATAGCTTCTAGAATGCCAATAATATCTGTAAATAGAGCAAGAAAATTGAAGAATGATGAAATCATAAGTTACGAAAATGTGGTATTTCCCAAAGACCAAATGGTACCTTTTAGATGGTAACATGAGTCATTTCTTCGCACGATGTCATAGTAAGAAGCAAAAAAAAAAAAATTAGAGCAGAGGGAATCGTCCAATCTCTTCACTGATTCCATGAATCTCAGTGGATACATTAAAATAAAGCAGCATACCAAGGGGGATAGCCAGGTGAGTTTTTTTTTTTCTGAGGTACAACTTCAAAAATGAGTCATTTCTTCGCACGATGTCTGTTCATCTAACTTGAGTTGTGGAGTGACAACATTATTGGATTCGAACCTGGTGTCTCATCTACATTGAAGCAGATGGCATTGCAAATTATAATCATAGTTGTGGCATTGGCTGCAACTGATTAAAGATGGTTAACAAACTCCCTAAATCCATGAAATATGACTAAGCATTTGCTGCAAAGCCATCGACAACCATGTCAGTTCTATATCTTTGAACCATGAAAAGGCAGACGAAGATAGCTACTGATATCGAAACAACCTTATCCGCTGGCACAAATGTTGACAACATAGAAATCAGAGGTGAAAAATGACCAAATGATGTCTAAGAATGAAAATCATATAGAATGAAACATCATGTGAGTGAAAATATATAATGATAAAGAAAATAATAAAGAAAAACCAGAATGACCTTGTGTCCTCCAGAATAACCAATTAACAAAGGCAGCAACCAAGTCTTGATGCAGACATGCTATGCACATACGTTATCTGCAGAATCCAAGGAAATCAAAATCTTAAAATAATGACCCAAAAAAGCTATGGAAGACAAATTAGATTAAATTTCCAGTGAGGTTCTCTTTTCTATCCAGCACACATATTTATCTGATCCCTGCTTAGCTCAAACTCAAGCAAGCCTGGCATAGCTACAACTCTCAGACCCAAAACTTTCAACATTCATTTCAAAGTTCAAACCTCGTCGATTCTTAATAGGATGATTGTGTAGATCATGAATCCAAGGTTAAAAACCTAACAAAACCTATCTCTGATCAGGTTAAGAAGAGGCCAATTTTTTGACGAAATAAACAAAGGTCATACAATTCATGAATGAAAGAGAGGAAGCAGAAACAAAATTCAAGCAATGACAACCAAGGAACTGCAGAAAAACAAAAAACGCAAAAAAAAAGAAACCCGAAAAAAAAAGGAACAAACCATCTATTATTATATTCTCCAAAGACTGATCCAACATCAGATGCAAAATAACATCATATGAAGTATATCTCATTTTAATGAGGAAGCAGATCAAGTTCTAGCTTTATAAATCACTGAGAGAAGTTGATCCAACTACACAGCAAATAATACTTAGTCAAACCATTGAACAAAGAACCTCAGAATTAAAGCAATGACAACCAAGAACCTGAAAAAAAAAATTGAAAAAAAAAAGAAAAAAAATTAAAAGCAAGAAACCATTAATTATTATATTCTCAGAAGACTGATCCAACATCAGGTCTGAAATAAAATTAGATGAAGTACATTGCATCTGAATGAGGAAGCAAATCAAGTTCTAGCTTCATTGATCACTAAAAGAAGTTGATTCGACCACACACCAAATAATATCTACTGCAAACCAATGAACAGGAAAATTGACGATAGAGTTTATGGCTATAGTTTATGCCTCATAGGTGATTTGATCTTGTCTAATTCTATGATCACAGGTAATAATTCACAATAGGTCTAGTATGCAGGCTGTAACTGGTTCAGCGAGTTCTTCGTCTTCTCCACTTCTCCTCACGTTATTCCGATGAACTTGAAACACAAATGCAGGCAATCGATTTTTTCTAAGGAGGAGGAAAAACCACTCACTGCCCCTCCCCATCGATTATTATAATGAATTGTTTATCTTGACGAAAACAATCTCACCTATTAAATGCACTTGCAGGCAGATCATTCATCGCTGGCAATCATTAATTTGTAAATCCCATCAAAAGATCCTCACAAAAAAAATCCCATCAAAAGAAAGAATATTTTTTTCTATGAACAATATGGAAAATGGATTGTCAAAATATGATTATTGTTGATACAAATGATGTATATACCAATGTACATGTTACATAAAAAAACCTAGCGATGCCACGTGCATGTATGGCAGTGATGACACCAAAGTCACATGAAATACGTGGTAGATCATGTGTACAGTGGAAAATCACGAGTTATATATCAAATCGAAAATCGAATCTCCAAGATGATTTTCTTGAAGCCACATTTTGAGCCTAATCTGACTGCAATACTTTGGGCAGTCCTTTAGATATCTGATCTCTGAGTTGGTCTAAAATTCCCTGGGTTCTTTGTAAAGTTTCTGTCACAAATTTGTTACCAGATAAATTCTTGGTAATCTGTCCAGCTATACCAAGTATATACCTCGGACCTATTTTGTCCTATGGTGTATCAAATTACAACCAAAATCAAAGTCAAAAGAAGAGTAACTGAAAAGAGGGAAAAAAATACAAACGTAAAAGAAGAAAGTGTAAATCAGAATTAACTGTTATTCCCACTATCTTTTGTTATCAATATCATCTCAAACAAATCTTGAGCCCTGTCTGTATATGTCACATTTCCACTACTTTGGATTACTTCAAAATGATGCTGCGATTGGACTCTCAACAGAGCAACTCAAAAAAAATTGGCCAGTTTGCCTAAATAGAATATGCCTTTAGGTAAAGAAATCATTGCCACGTAAGTACTACTAATTCCCACTAACATTGTTCTCATTCCCATGCAAGTATTAACATTTCACTGCCATGAAAGTCTGAAACCCATGCTCTAATTGCTATGTATTTAACTTGATTAAAATAAGGGTGAAATGACAATGATTCTTGAAAACTTTTCTTTTGGCCAGAGATTTTTGAACATATTAAAGATTAAGCTTTGTACCGAGACATTTTATGATTTATTTAAGGTAGGGTAAACTTATCACTTATATCACCTAATACATACTAACTTGTCAAATCCTAGTCACTTAACATGAATAGATGTTTGGACAAAAAACGTTAATATATGAGCTAAGTAGAAAATAAATTGAACATTGAAAAAAGAGAAGGCACTAAGAGTGGGATTTGTAAATCCTTCTGCACGTCAATATCCGTAGCCTTTCCTGAAATGGGAAATTTGAAACATTAATAGAGGCTTTTGTTGCAGACGACGTCTGCAAACAGGTATAACACAATCCAAATTTAAATTTCGCAGTTGCCAAAAAGCAAGTGAATAGCAGTTAATCAGTACAGAACCGAGCTCATATGAACAATAAACGCAAACTTAATATAGAACCAGCCAAAAAAGGTTCAAAATGAAGGTAAGTGACCTTTTATGCCGTTTAACTGTTAGAACTATTTTCCTTTTAGTAGAAATCGATTTAAGACTTTCACATTTGGGGCAAATCAAAGGACTGTACGTCATGCCCATTTTTACGGTGCTATCAGTTCTGACAATAACGTTGAGAAACCTAATGGAAGAGGAAGAACAGAGCAAGGAGAACAAAGAATGTGTGAAAGATACAAATCCCTAATTGTGGCCTCTGAAAAACCTATTATTCTCAGCTAAATTGAAGAAATTGGCCCATGACATCATGACAAAATCAAACCTCCAAAAGATGCACAATAAGAAGCAGACAAACAAACAAATGAGATGCATAATAAAAGAGACTGAAGCTGAAATCCGATTGCCCCATTCAACATCATGACCTCAAATAATCAGAAAATCAAACCTCCAAAAGGTGCACAATAAGAAGCAGGGAAAAAAAATGAGATGCATAATGCAAGAGACCCAACCTGAAATCTGAAGCCTCTCCTCTGAACCCAATCCGAAAACCATGAATAATCAAGGCATCACACCAACCCGCGAGGACCACCAGTGATAGAAAAGAAGACCTCCATTCATCTAATGAGGAATCCAGCTACACCAAGGGAAGAACTGTCTAACAGGTGAACAATCCGGAATCAGCGTGAAAGTGTAGAATAATCGAAGTCATAAAGTGAGAAGGGAAAAACAGATGAGCAGAGGAAGAAAGGGAAGAGAAGAGAGCGACCAAGGCTAAACGCAAAAACTTGGGGGAGTCTGACAAAACAAAATCGCCTGAAAATCAGGGATCGAAAGAAGGCAACCGGGCGGGGCAGAGAGGGGCGAATGGAGTCGGGCAAGTGGGTAGGGTAATTATCAGACCGAGACACGTGGCAAGCAATGAGTGGATGGACTGAGAGAACAATTTCAAAATTGGGTAACTGTTCAATTGATTCCAGCTTATGAACAGTGATGGCTCGTTGCTGAAATTAGTGAATGTTTTGATGTTTTGATAACCTCCATTTTATCAAACATTGTTGAAAAGAATATAAACTCAATAAGTCATTAGACACATAAAAATTATCATATTTTGTAGGATCATACCATATTGAGGCAAAACAGAGGCAGTTGAATCAGATTAATTTCCTGTTGATTTTTTTTGCTCGTTTCTGAGAAGTTGGAAACAAACAAATATCTCCACCTTATCACATTCATGCACATGATAGAAGCTCTTTAGATTTGGCAATCAAGAGAGATCTATTTTTGTCAGTTGAGGAAATTTAGATTTAAAAGCGTTTTGGAGAAAGTGGTAATTAGGGTTCAAAAATTTTCTTCCACCAACTCACAGTTCCATATTAACAATTTCTTAATCTAAAGAAATTGATTAACATGCATATATAGAGATACTTTGGTGAAAAACAACAAAATTAAGTTAAATTACCTCTTTGAACAGATATTGTGGTACATCTGTGCGGTAATGCTCCATTGAAGAGATAATATTGCTCTTCTTTTTTATTCTGTTGAATGTGCTCAAAAGTCACAATCTCTGAGTCAGAAGCTAATTGGGTTACTGAGGGGTTTTCCGACGGTAGAGCTTTATACCAACTCTAAGGAAGGGGCTTAAGAGAAAGGGCTAAAGGTTTCAGGGAGACAGTGCATCAAGCTGTTCTAGTTCTTTGGGATCAATATGATCATATCGGAATACTTGGACAGACAATTCAATTAGGCAAGGTAAGAGCACCCTATTTTGCATATCTAATTGCTCATGATGCAGCCATTAAGAAAGACTAAACAAACCCGCCCCGGAACATTAAATGCCTAAAAAAAAAAAACTCTCTGATTATTGTACAGGTTCATCAAACTGAACACGATTAAGGCTATTTATCTCTAAATTAGATACAAGATTTGAAATTGAAAATTAAATGAAACATTATATATCCAATATTCAGAAAGGGCAAGAAAGAAAATTAGGATGAAAGCTCCAGGCCGCCATAGAGACACAATTACCTGATGAGATGAAACAAGCATTAATTACTGTTACTTTCACTTAAAGAAGAGCTAATTAATTCATGGGGGGTCTCAGAACACATACCTCAATCATCAGCCAGGCTCATTCAGATCAACATAACCCCTTTATCCTTAATTCTTCTTTATTTCTCCTCCTTTACTGATATACATTGTGAGAAAAGAACATTGTTATTACTAATTAAGCAAAAGACCGATTTGTGTCATAAAGCAAACTCTAATTAGAATAAATAGATTAAAAGACTAAATGCTTAAAGCATGATGAATATAGTCACCAGAGGAAATAAGAGTAGAACATTTCTTAACATTTCTTAACAAGCTCAAGCTAATTCACAGAGTATAGGCTTACTAGGAGTTGGAAGTGGAAGGAACGTCTTGATCTTGTTTGAAATTCTGCACTTCCCCTTCGGTATTCTACAAAATTGAATAATATTTACACCAACAACAATTGATTAATATTTATATTGAAGGTGAAGGTGAAAAAAAGATATTTATATAGTTTGCTGAATCACCTCCATTCTGGGTCTTTGTTGCCTCCGAGATTTGCTAGTTTTCCCGACACGGTTCTTTTTTATATGTTTCCTAACAGGATCCTAAAACAATGCACACGTACATTTAAAAAAATATTAGTGATGATTAATGAAAGTTGATTGAAGAGTTTGATTTATAAATAGGCAAATAAAAGTTGAAAACTAGAACAAGGTTTAATTGGTACCCTGTCAACAGCTCCCATTGTGAATTCGGCGGAGTCGGAGTGGGGCTGCCATACAGTTGAAGGATTGCCTTGACCTTCTGTGGACTCCACTCCCTTTATTTTTTTGGATAATTCCACTTCCTTTATTTGTTTCCATATATATATAAAAATTATACCACAAAAAGAACAGCATAATTAATAATATATTGTTATGAAATAGTGGACCAACCAAACCACATCAAAGCCTAAATTATATACTGGATTTTATCCTGTAGAATATCTGAATAGATTTGAAGAGATACTAAGAGAATATTCCAGAGAATATTATCAACAAAAGATATCATCAGAAGATGTTATCTAAAAATTATCTGGAGATTATCTGAAGATTTAAGTAGATTATAATTAGATATTATTTGATTTTGTAATCTAGATTTGATTTAGATTTTATCTTTTTAAATGATCTTGTCCGTTGTAACTTTCAGCTATAAATAGACAACCTTAGTTCAATTGTAAACACGCCTCATTTCTGTATGGCTGTAATCTCAAATAAGGGCCCGAACTTTCATAAAAATCTCAAATAAGGGTCTCAAAACACAATTTCAACAAATTAGAAGTCACACTAAATAAATTTTTACAAATTAGGTTCTCCTCATATGAAAACCAATGCTTGCCATGCTTACACATCAATTTTGATAGAAAAATGGTGTTATTAAATTAATTAAAAATCAAAACATTTTAATCCAAATAAATTCAATAAAAGTAGTATGATACAAAATTTTTCCGTGTTTTTTAATTTATATACACCTCACACACTAGTATTAGCTAATATCTTGCACCATATGTCATAATCTACTAAATATGTACTTTAATTTGTTGAAATTGTGTTTTGGGGCCCTTATTTGAGATTTTTATGAAAGTTCGGGGCCTTATTTGAGCCTTTAGTCTTTCTGTATTCACTTATCTCTGTAGTAATAAGAAATTCTCTCTCATTGACTCTATATTGTTCTTTGCATTCTTATTAGTTTTATAACACGTTATCAGCACGATAAAGCTATAGCTGGCAACATGAAGCTTCGATCTTCTGTTTAGATTTGATCTTCCAATCTTAAGTTTTATTTCTTAAGTTGTTTTTATTGTTGTGTTTTTACCCTTAAAGTAAATAATATTGAAAATTACCTTTGACACCAGAAGTTGTCACTTTGGTAAATTAAAGTTACTGCTGACACTAAAAGTTGTCACTTTGGTAAATTGAAATTACTTTTGACACCAGAAATTGTCACTTTGGTAAATTAAAATTACCTTTGACACCAGAAGTGTTACTCCAGTATATATTATAATTATTGTTGACACCAGAAATTGTCACCTTTGAATTACCCCCGGTTAATTTATTTCTGACACCAGAAGCTGTCATAATAAACATTACTTATTTACTACGATAAATTATCTTTAGACATCGGAAGTTGTCATACTAAGGTTGAGATTATTATAACATTTTTGCATAAGTTGCAAATAATACTTTGAAACCTGAAGTTGTCATTGGCTATTTCCAATGTATAGATAAATAATTTTGATTAGACACCTGGAGTTGTCATGCTAGACCCATGTGCTATCAATTACATGTCTAGGAAAATTCTATCTAAGGTGTGTGGATTTTAAGTGGGACCGTTTGTGACCCCTCCATTCTTTCATGGGAATTTACCTGGTGTAATTAAATAAAAATTTATATACCATTTGACACCTGAAGTTGTCAATATAAGTGCAAATGAAAATATTGAGAAAAAGCATATTATATGTTTACTTGATAATGCAATCACGCATATGGTGTTAAGTAGTGTTGCAACGTGCGAAAGGCCCGGGGGGTCCGAGCCCTACCGTTGAACGACTTTGAAAGGAAAAACCAACTACGGAGTCGCCACTAATCTTTTTTACCTAGGTGTGATTAGCCACCTATCAGATTATTAAGTCTAATGTTAACCTAAGCTTGTCGAAGGTAACACTAAACCTAATAAACGGTCTTCTAACCAGAGTCCTAAAGGTTCGGGAGTCGGGTACGCATGGGGAAGGATTAGCACCCCCACGACGCCCGTCAAAAGACGGCACTGACTAATCTAGACTTAACTGTGGGTTTCCATATTTGGTTGTTTTCTATGTTTACGTATATTCATGCCATTTGACTCTTTTATACTAACTAAACTACTAACTAACATACTCTTCTCTCCTTTTTATTAACTACTATTTTTTGATTTCTTCTTCTTCTTTTACTCTTGATTACCAATTTACTGCTGACTCCTTTTTACTTTTACTCTTTAACTAATTACTTCTCTTACTTTTACTCTTAATTACTTCTTTTACTTTTGCTCTTTTCTACTGCTTACTTCTTCTTCTTTTACTCTTTCACTTCTACTGATTACTTGTTTTACTTTTACTCTTTTACTTTTACTGATAACTTCTTCCTCTTACTGATTGTCTCTTTTACTTTTATTTTACTCTTTACTCTTTACCATTTTTTCTTTGTTGATTACTCTTTATTAATTAGTACTGATTACCATTACTTTTTACCATTTTACTTTCTACTAAACTATTTTACTCTTTGAACTTAATTACTGATTACCATTTTACTTACTGAACTTAATTAATAATTACCATTACTTTTTACTCTTTTTACCATTTGATTACCAACTTAATTATCAATCTCTTCTTAATTTACTGATTAGTCCTTTTACTTCCTTTTCTTAATTACCGATCACTAATTTTACTTTCTCCCTTAAGTATCAATTTACTGATTAATCCCTTGACTCTTAATTACTGATTTACTGATTACTATTTTTACCTTGACTCTTAATTATCAATTTTACTGATTACTATTACTTTGACTCATAATTATCAATTTTACTGATTACTATTACTTTGAGTCTTAATTACTTAATTTTACTGATTACTATTACTTTGACTCTTAATTACTTAATTCACTGATTACTATTAGTTTGACTCTTAATTTATTGGGGTACTGGACTTTTAGTGCATGGATGCATATGATGCATTTTTTTCCAGTTAAGTGCATTTTTACCAAATAATTATACGAGGAACACCATTTGGGGACCCACCACTCATACTGGCTAAAACCCCCATCTGGATGCTCCAAGCCTAGGAAACCCAAATTGAGACTGACAAAAAAATTGTCAAAGTCCCAATTAATCGTTCCATCATCGGGTCCAATTCATTATTCTCAAATGACAAGGTATAATAATAATAGTAAAGGAAAATAAACATGGATGCACATGAACCCTATCACTCCTTATATTCAAATTTATTTTTATTAAAACCCAATATTAAAACCAGGATATACAAATTCAAGCTCAAATTATTAATTAAGTGCCAGGCCCAATCAAGAAAACCCTAAAGACCCAAGCTATGTAATATGATGGCCCAAAAAGAAGATTAAGAACTCATAGTTCAACCCTAAATTCTAATAGCTAGATCATGTATAACAAGTTCAAATTACTATATCTTAAAAAAGATTTCTAATAGGTTTACTTAGACTATTCCACAAAGTCATTCATTTCATTTAATACTTAATTCCCATCTAACTAAACTCAACATGAACTTAGTATTGTTAATTACTCTTAAAATTTTCTAAGTCATGTTACCAAATATCTATCACCCAAAGATGTAATCTTATGGTTAAAAACACTAGAACTTAACCCTTACTACATAAAGATTCAATTTTTATTAGCCAAAAAACCAAACTTTACCATCTATAGACTCATTTGATTCTTTAAAAAAAAATTCCAAACTTTGGACTAAAGGCCTAACCTTTGCTACCAAGATTACATTTTTATTATAAGTCAATTAAAAAGACTCATCTTTTAGCTTAAAGTCTTTATTTTATCACAAATTTTGGCCCTTTTGATTCCAAAATCTAAATCTTTATTATCAATAATCACCTAAAAATCAAACTTTGATCATCAAGTTTTGAACTTTTTATTATTTCTATTAGAAAATCAATCTGTCAAGGGGTAAGTCGCATTAAATTGCAAATAATAGTCAAAATCGGGCATAAATATTACAAGTCAGGGACCGAATCAAAAGAGAAAAGGAATTTAAATCATTCAACATGCACTAAATTAAAGAGATTTGAAAAGATACTCACAAAAGTAGTGAAAAAACCGGAAACTTTTTGGGTACTAAACCCTAACCGCCCACTCTTTTCCTTCTTCCTCTTTTCCTTCCTCCTTCCTCGACTTTGAAACTCTCCTCCTCCTTCAAAACGCAGCGCCGCCTCTGCCACGGGAAACCACCGTCGACGCCTCCGACACACTCTAACAGACTAAAGATTACACCTTTATCTTCCAACGATCAAGACCCAAGCCTCTAATACCTAAAGCTTGATGAAATCTACCCTACCCGAAACTACAAAGCATCTTAAACTCTTCTGCGAAGTGAAGAAACGGGGACAAGGAAGACTCAAGCGATTGGCGATTCAAACGGCACTAAACTCAAAAGAAAAAGCCAGAAAGGTACCCACTTTCTCTAGCTTTATGCATTTCCCTAATTTTTTGTATTTTCTCTAAATAAATATGCTATGAACCCTAATTTTGGAAGCCTCAAAACCCCAGGAATTTTTGGTCTAAAACCCTAGTTGCCGTTTTTTGTTTTTTTGAAAAAATCATCCCTGAATTGAAGAAAAATGAGGTATATATAGTAGGAAGCCCCCTTTGATCTCCATCGTAAGTTCCTTTTTTATCTGATGGTTGCAAAAATTTGCTTCCTTTTACCCTTTCTGACCCTGTTTCTTTTATCTCAGGTGTTCTCTGTTGGAGGTGATGATTCAGTAGGGTTAATTAGGAATTTTGGGTAATCTTTTGTCTGCACTTGCATTGCCAAGTCACCACCTCAGGTACGATTTCAGCTCCTTCCTCTCCCTTTCGTCAATGTTGTCCTATTTGACTCTCAATTCTTTGACTATTCATGTGCTCACTCCTCTTTGTAATCCACTGAGGTGGCTGATGACGTGGCTAGTGAGACAATTTGGAAGTTTGTTTAGAGCCACCCCACGCCTACCAAGTCAGCCATGGTCTCTTCTGTTGACTATTTGACCTGCTAAATCCTTGCTCAATTTTCTGTTTTATATTTGAGCCTGTTTTTGTTTGCTGTGATTAGTGTTAAGGCATCTTTATCTTCAAATTAATTGCTGTGCACCTTTGTTGTTCTTGAGGTCGTGTGAAATTGCTGAACCGACCATGTTTTAATCAAGGGTTAATTGAGTCATGAACATGTCACCAAAGTATTCTGGCTTGGCATTCCTTTTGCATTCATCCAATGATCTATTTCTGGTAATTTTTTAATTTATTTGCCTTTATGATCACTGTATGCTTGATTGAGGATTGGACTAGTTTGATCGTCCTTGCCAATTGCCATGAAATTATTTGCGAGCTCAATTGTCTTGGCCTTCCCCTGATTTCCACGCCATTGAGAACAGCACCGTAATATGAATTGGTGATCCTTGTTTGCTGCCACGATGCTTCTCTTAGCTTCTAAATTGCCCTCAAACATGTATGTTTTTTTGCCTTTTACTTGCACTTTCTCAAGCCATTTCAAGGGTGAGGCCAAATCTCATTCCTTGTGCTCAACGTAGCCGACAACAAATTCTCTCCCTGGGTATGTTTCTGCTTTGTGTTTGAACAAATGGTGTATGCCGATTAATAGCATTTCACCCCAAGCCAGGAACTTTTGCTCTCGTCTCCTTTGCAGGTTACATCTATGTTTCGGACTCGCCGATGGGTGTTGCTTCCTATTTACTCTACTGCTCCAAAGTAAAATTAAGACAAAGCAGCTAAGCGGTTAGGAAAACGAAGACGCTTCCTTTTTGTATATATCTTTTTTTTTAATTGTGAAAAAGCAAAAATGCAAAAAAATGTGGAATGGAATGTATGTAACCGAATATACCTCCAGTTCCTATTTTCCATCTTCTATTAGCCTTTTTTAGTGACAGTGCTATAAAGTAATTGTTTGCTAACGCATAAAGATGCAAATTCCACTCATGTTAAACTAATATGATCCAACTTGTCTTTCCAACATAATTAATAAATGGCCTAAGGTTAATGCCAAATCATTAATTGCAAATTCAGAACATGTGAACGCAATGTGACAAACAAAACAAAGGTCATGGGAATGAAAATTTTACAAAATAAAAGAAGGAATGCACCAATAAAAATTGGGCTTAAAGAAATTGCCTAGGGGAAGTAGTTGTCCAATAAATGGGAATCCAACAGCTACGGCCCAAAAGGCTTTCATGAAGATGTCAAGGAGTGGAAAGGGGCCTAATGGAAAAACCAAAAGAAAGGCCAAAACTAAGAGTATCTAACTAAAGTTCAAAAATGACAACAAGATATGACTAAAAGCAAATAGTTAATGCAAATAATTAATAAGGAGGGCTTGACACAATTCAGAAAAGTTAGTTCCATTACAAACATGTATGCAATGCAAAAATCAATCAATTAAAAAGCCTACCAATTAAAATGGATGTGCTATACAAAATGTAATCTAACGAGACAATGTAAGATGATTGAAAGGAAAATATTTTTTACATCATGAAATACAATACGATTTATCCAAGTTTACATGCTAAAATGGACATGCCAATTTAAGCTAGCACTGAATTAAAAATAACTAAAGTGCCCCTGAAGTAAAAATGACCAAAATACCCCTGGGTGACTTCTAATGCAAGTTAAGGAGCGATTCAGCTTTACTTGAAGGATACAAGAAAAATTAGGGTGTCTACAAGTAGCATAGACTTTTTCTTAAGTATAACATTGTGTAAAACAAATGTTCATACTATATCTGGTCATGCTAAGATTATGGATAGCTATGTGAATACCATAATTATTTTGCCAAATAGCACTTCTTTACATCTTGAAGATGTATTATTAATCAGTAGGTCGAGGAAGAATCTACTTAGCTAAAGATGTATACCGTAATGGGTAACATCTTCAGACAACAACTGAAATAAATAAAAATTTTCTAAGTATCACCTTAAGATGGGCCAGAAGACCATCCATGAAAGGCTCGAAGCCTATATTACCGAGTTGAATGTTTTTCCCCCAAGAGGGTTACTATTATGCCTTAAAAATTAAACCATAATATATATGTTCAGACTTTGGTATGATTACCCCAGTCATTCAGGCATTATGATGATGCAAAGAATCATCAAGAATATAAGGAGACACCCTTTGGAAGACATAAAAGTCTTGTTCTCCGAGGATTACACTTGTGAATCTTGTTCATAAGGAAAACACATATAAATTATTTTTCAAAGTACAAAATTATTACCAATTACCAAATATATAGAAGTTTGACACCTGCAGTTGTCAAAATAAATATTGATTCCGGAATCATCTAAATGTTTTTATAGATTATGGTAAGTGACAAATAACTTTTTGTATGAATAATGAGATGCATCTCCGCAAGGCCTTGCTAATAACATAGATGAAAAGTGAGATGCTAATTTATGCTAATGTGTAATGGTTATTGAAATAATCATTAATGGGCCATTATAGAGGCCATGAGCACATTGAAATAATTCCAATGGCTATCATAGAGGCCAGTACTATGGACCATGAAAGAGGTCATAAGCATGCTTACAAAATTATTATGAGTCTTTGTAGAGGCTTTGAGCATACAAATTATTTAACAAACTCATATGAGAGGTGATAAATAGATGCTCGCTACTTTGATATGCTACCTAACACCATGTATGAATTGGTTTCATGGGGCATTACTGGGAAAGCGGTCTATTTTTCTTATATCACACAAATGCACTATATTCATGGACGGCTCATTATGTCGCTTTTGAGAGCATGGCCATAATTATGAATATATGCTACTTAAGGTGTATGCTCATTGAGAAATTCTAAGATACCCAATCTAATTGGTCTATGACAGAATCGAAAAATAGATAAAGTGAAAAGGCTAGAAGCCTGTGAATTGACTTGACATTGTGCACATTTTGGTTGTATGATTAAATATTTTATTGATATTTATTTGGTCTCCCTGAAGGAGATATATCAGGAGGTATATATCGTATTGAGCTCCACGCTATTAAGAGTAATTAAGATATATATGACATTAGATTCAACACCCTTTCAGTCATATAATATTTCTCACCTTCAATTAGTCCTAGGCCATGAGCCAGACATTTCACATGTTTGCACTCTTGTTTGCGTTGTTCAAGTGCCTGTAGCACCACCGTAACTGATTAAAATGGGTCCCCAACGACATATGGGCATTTATGTTGGGTTTGATTCACCGTCCATTATTAGGTTATTTGAACCATTGACGATTGATTTATTTACCGCAAGATTCGCGGATTATCTTGAGACCGTGTTCCCATTACTTGGAAACCAAAGGTTTCCAAAGACGGATAGCATAAAAACCTGAAGTTTTCTCTTAGAAAAAAGACTGTCCCATTAAGACCCAATAATACATGAATGAGAAAGGTGCAAAATTTGATCCATTTACAAGTTATTGCAATCAATTTGTCCAATCTATTTCATCAGACTGTTAAAGTTACAAATTTTTAAGCTATGAATATTCCAGCTAAGATAGATGTTCCTAAAAAACATGATGCATCAAAGTGACCATGCCTGGAGCATGAAAGACCAATGGGATCAAACAAGCGCGTAGCTACACTTAGAGTAGTGGGGTCAATTGACCCCACTCAAATTTGGAAAATAAAAAAAAATATAGATAAATAAGGTAAATTTACAAATTGACTCCACTTGAAAGAAAATTTGATAATATTGATCCTATTAAATTGAAAGTATCACATTATTGACCCCACTAAAATGTTTAGATATTTTCACTTTTAACCCATACTATCAACTATATCTATATTTTATCTTTGATAATTTCATCTTAACATTTTATAAGGACTTTATTTATTGTTTAAAGTATATAAAATGTCTATGTTCATATATTTAATACTATGTTTTCTTCTTCTAACTTCCTTTTCTTACTAGCCCTTGAACCCTTGCTTTAAAAGCTTAAATGTCAGTATTTCCATCCATGACAAGAGAAGAACTGGTTATATTCATATATTTACATACATGAAATATAATACTATTCTTTTTTGTATATTGTTTCTTTAACTTTCACGAGTAAAAAAATTACTCACATTGTCTCATTTTAACTGTCCACTTATAGTCAAATTTCATATTCATCCTTGACTAATATTTATAAAAGCATGTAGAACTCAAAAGTTTATGTTTCAAGGATTACAAGTATTATTTTAAATAATTAATTTGATTTATATATATTTTCTAAAAATGGTCAAAGATGACGTTGAATGACTGAGAATGGTTAATTGGGACAGAGGGTAACAAAATCTTAATTTTTTTAATAAAAATTCTATTATTTTTATATAAAAAAGCAAAATTGTTAAGTTCACACTTCACACAAATAGATTATATATATTATATAATTTTTAACTAATAAAAATATATAAAATACTAAATAAATAATAAATTAAAAATGTAACAAAAATACCTATAAAAAAAGAAATGCAACGAAAAAATGTACTATACAATTTTGACCCCACTCAAGTATACTTCTGGCTACGCCACTCGGATCAAATGATATAGTTCCTCGAAAAAGAAGGGGGAGAAATTTAGAATTTACTCTAGAAGAGCGTATTGGTCTTTATCGAGGAAGTCGAGTTGCCTTTAATATGGAACAAAATAAATAGAGCAAAATACTGAATAATATTGCCCTTGAAGAGGTACAATTCATGAGCAAATTTCCCCTGTTGTAATACAAACCCATGAAAAGATCACCGACCCTGGGAATACTAGAATTTCCATTGTAATGAGATAATCATCGATGATGCGTTTGCTCTCTAAATCGCTCATAAAATTATGAACGATGATAATGAATCTCAATTTATAATCGTATTTCATCAAAGCCAAAATTGGCCTAAATGAGAGGAAGCAATCAAGGTTGAGTTGGCTTCCCTTGTCAAAGAATGATGTCTTTAGACTCAAACTCGTTGGATTGAAAGGTATTTGTTTGGAAATGAAATAAGGTCGTGAGGTATAAAACCCGACCTGTAGCCCAAGGGTTCACTTAGAGAACTGGGTTTGATTATAATGGAATGTATTCACTTGTGATGAATACGATTACCTTTCATTTCCTTATGAAATTGGAAACATGTTATATGAACATTGTGATGACATGCTTATGGTTCAAAGGATTTAAAATGCCTGAAGCATACACTTCCCGCAACTAATTCTCAAAAATTGCAAAAGATCTTTATATGGGTTGAAGCAATCCAGACACATGTGGTATCAACACTTAATCGTGTTCTTATTAAGAAAGAGTATAAAAAATATCTCATCTACCCATGTGTGTTTATTAAGAAATCGGAATCTGGATTTGCTATAGTAGCGGTTTATGTTGGCGATATAAATGTGATTGGAACTCCTGAAGAGTTGTCCCAAATTGCTAACTATTTGAAAATGAGTTTGAGGATTTGGTTAAAACCAAATTATGCCTTGATCTAGAGCTTGAGCACAAAGCAAATGCTATACTTTGAGCACCCCTACGGTTATAAGGTCCATCGATCCCTAAATGGATATGTTTCGTCCTAAATAAACCGATGAGAATATGATTTGTCCTGAAGTACCATTCTTCAATACTATCGGGTGGGGGGGGGGGGGGGAGGGATTAATGTATTTGAGACAATACATGCGACCTAAAATCGCATTTGCGATAAATTTGTTGGCATATTTCAGTTATTAGCCAACTCGGAGATATTGTTAAGCATATTTTATGTCATCTATGTTTTACCATAGTTTTGGGGTTAGTTTAAGAAAACTACTAATGTTGTGCTATAACAAATCTTAAACAAACACACTTAAACATCTATTGCACATGAGTATATAATGAGTATAAAATTTAGGCGAGATGTTCTCTGTTTTACCATTATAAATGTTGTTGCTTCTATTGCACATGTCAGAGGAGAATTTATCAATGGTGATTAGACCAAGAACATCTTGCCTAAATTTTATACTCATGAACTTCAAGAAAATCGACAAGTTGATGTTAAATACATTCACTCTGCCAACAATCTTGCAAATTTATTTACCAAATTGTTGCCAACATCAACATTTGAGAAATTATTTTATGGCTTTGGTATATGTGTCGAGCTAGTAAAATACAAGGTTGAATTCCCTAGAAGTGGAAAATGATTAGATACCCAGAAGTGGCAGTTTGCTTTAATTCAGGGGGAGCAATTATAGTGCGCTGCACTCTTTTTCCCTTATATTCGGTTTTTATCCCACTGGTTTTACCGACTTAAGGTTTTTAACGAGGCAGCAATAGCATATTAAATTAATATTGTCCTGAAGACAAATTAGAGGGACAATGTTGTACTCTTTTTCCTTTATGTCCGAATTTTGTCCCACTGGGTTTTTCCGACTTAAGGTTTTTAACGAGGCAACACATATATGTCCAATTAGGCCGTTAGAGTGGTGTTCAGTCCAAGGGGGAGTGTTATGAAATAGTGGACTAACCGCACTACATCAAAGCTTAAATTATCTACTGGATTTTATCCTGTAGAGTATCTAAATAGATTTGAAGAGATACTGAGAGAATATTCCAGAGAATATTATCAACAGAAAATATCATCAGAAGATTTCAACTGAAGATTATCTGGAGATTCTCTGAAGATTTAAGTAAATTATATTTAGATATTATTTGATTATGTAATCTAGATTTGATTTAGATTTTATCTCTTTAGATGATCTTATCCGTTGTAACTTTCAGTTATAAATAGGCTATCTCAGTTCAGTTGTAAACACACCTCATTTCTATATTCACATCTCTCTGAAATAATAAGAAATTCTCTCTCATTCACTCTATATATAAACGTTAACTTTTTTCTTTAATATAGATTCTAAGGACTTGATCCCAAGGAATACTAAATGGTTCGAAGTTATGGTTTAATATTCTGCAGCCTCTCTTGGCGACAATACCACAGGTTCTCTACGCTTATTAAATCTGGATGGGTTCCAGCTCGGGGAATGGCAATAATATTAAAGGGGGTTGCTAAATACCGCCATAGTTTTGCTAAATACCGCCCCATTTTTACACTTTGCCCTTTACCCTTTGTACTTTTATATTTTTACACTGAGTCTCCCCACTAGGACGGCTCAGCCACGGCGGAGCCTCCCCCAGTGGGGCGGCTTCGCCACGGTAAGCCGCCCTCTTGGGACGGCACGGGTCATTAGTCCTAATTTTCGTCAAAAATTGCATTTTTCTGAAATCGTCATCAAAATACGGCACGTTATCGTTCATTTTTCTTAAATCGTCATCAAAATACAACATGTTAACGTTATTCTACGTTCGTGATAGTTTCAAGATTAGAAAATGAAGCAAATGGCAAAAGCGTAAAAAATGGGGCGGTGAATAGCAAAAATGTGGCGGTATTTAGCAATCCATAATATTAAATTTTGGACCATGCTTGTTTCTATTGCATTTTGGCACTTTAGAGGTATACTCCCTCTGTCCCATAATATAAGTCCATTTTAACCGTATCATAAAGTTTAAGAAAAGTAGTTACAACTCTAACTTCCATAAATTTTTATCTTCTCTTTCCAATTTTATCCCTCTTCTCTCTCCCCCCACTAAGTCTCTCTTCTTCCTCTTCTCTCTCCCCCCACTAACTCAATCCATAAATTAAATTTCAACTAAATTTCTACTACCACTAACAAGGGTAATTTAGATAACTTAAGTAAAAGTTGCATTGGAATTTAAAAAGAGACTTATATTTTGGGACAAATAAAGTTTCTAGAAGGAAACTTATAATATGGGACAGACCGTTCATTTCATGTGCCTGCCGCCCTTTGTTGGATTGAGTCTTGTATTTTAATAAGTTCAAATTAATTTAAGACTATAACTTTTGTCAGTTTTTGACTCTAAAACTAAAAAGTTGAAGGTTATTCAAGAAAACAGATTAATTGATGAAATTGGTATATTTTGATTTAAAAATGAAATAATCTGTAACACAGCAACCGGATTAAGCGAATTTGGCATAGCTTTGGAAGTGTTAAAGGATTTGAATTGAAAGAGATACAATTTAGAAATATTAATGATTAGTCCTCTATATATTATTTTCAGTTGAAAATTTTCAAGCGCTCTAATCTGATTATTGAATCGGTTGAACCGATTAAACTAAGTCAGTTTTTAAAACATTATTTGATATATATTGTAATTTGCTTTACTCAATAAACAAAAAGACCTTTTACAAAACTTTCTCAAGACCTCAAACATTTCTCTTTCTTTCTTTTTCTTTCCCTACTTTATTTTTATACATAAAGAAGTAATTCATTCATTTATATGTTCAAATTCTCATCTTGCCTAAGAGGAAGATATTTACATGTTATTAGGAAAAAAAATTGGTTGAGTTATCAAATAACCCGATTTGGGGTGGAGAATGCGTAGTTTTTTTTTAAATGTAAAAAATATCCTTATTGAATTAAATCCATCATGAAGAAACAAATTGATGTTCGAATTGATGAAAGTCACAAATAAGTTAAATTACGTTTACTAATGTACATGTATATAGTTTAATTTCTTTACATATTATAATCCAATAAAAATAGGTAGAGCGTAAGCTTGAGTTATAATCCAAATCCTACTATTTTATTGAAAATTTATCGTAATTAATTTTGTTTAGTTAAAATCCTTATTCTTTTAAAATTTAAAGATCAATATACTAAATCTTAAAAAAAATTAAAATATCTCTTTTAAATATATTTCAAAAATTCTTACAAAACAAATTCAAGAATATTATTATTTTAAATTTAGTTTTTTCTTTTTTGTATTTTTACTTCTTTTACAATTCCATTCTTCTAAAAAAATTCTGATATTTACATAAAATTTAAATATCTATTTATACAAAATTTAAATTTCAAATGCAATTTTTCCCCTTCACATCTTTCTTCCAAAAGATTACTATTAGGTTACTAATACTTTCACGTACATCAATCATGGCATTTTGAAATTATTTATATGAAAAAATAAAAGCATCTCTTTTTTTTTAATGCAATCTTACTTGTCTTATTATCAAATTCAAACCTTAATTACAAGTAAAACCAATCCCGCAAATCAAACCTTTCAACACTTGCCTTATATTTATAAAAACTCTTGACATATATTTATTTAAGAAAAAAATAAAGCCAGTCAATTTTATTTGATAAATAAAATTTTTAGTTCAAATCCTAGTTCTTTTAAGTTTTATAATAATCTGGTCAAAATTGAAATTTATAATTATTTTTAAATAATATAATTATATTAATTTTTAATAATAACAATTTAGAAATATGTTTTAAAAAGAAAAGTTATAATCAGAAAACATAAAATTTCCCATGATTCGTGCTTTTATAGTTAGTATATATATGTGTGTGTGTATATATATATATATATATGTAAGCTATACTATTTTAAGGAACAAAAGATTGATAGGTACATTGACTTACTTGGGTTTTGGAAGATGTAGGATTGCCTTGATCTTCTTTGTTATTCTGCAAAAATGATCACACCAACAACATATATTATTTTTAATATATAAATTATATTTACTTTGCTGAATTACCACCACGTTATACCAACCTCCATTCTATGTCTTTGATGCCTTTTAAACCTCCGGAATTTCCTAACGGGATTCTAAATCAAACAACATAGAGAAATTAGTGAAGTGAAGAATTTCTTTTGATTTATATGGGCAAACAAAAGTTGAAGAACTAAAAGGAAAATACCAATTAGGGTCTGCCTCAAACTCAAAGTACAAAAAATTTACCTCTACACTTAAATTTAGCTTTTCTTATGTTACTGATGCTTTGTAATGACTCTTTCTTTGAATCAATATATTCCTTTCTTTGTTACCAAAAAAAAAAACACACTTAAATTTAGCTAGGTCACCAGAATTCCCCAATTATGTTGAGAATTTAACTCATATATGCTCAAATTTGGTAAAATCTATTTTGGTAATTATTTCGTTACTTGGTTGTTATTAGGTTTAGACAAGGATTACTTGTTGTGTAAGTTTAGGGTTTTTTTGGCATTAGTAAGTTTAGGGGCATTGATATAAACAGATGATTTCACATTTGTAAAACCTTATGGTATATTAAAAAAATTAAAAAATATATATATGTAAAGTAAATAGCATCATGTATCCCTTCATGTTTGATTCAAATTCTATTTTAATTTTATATACATCTCAAACGTTTAAATTTAATCCCTAGATTTTGAAAATCATACCTCTCAAAATTCTATTTTAATTCCTTTAGTTCAAAAATCAAACAGTTTTAGTCCTCCAATTAATATCTTCTAATAATAAACATTTTCTTACGAAAATTTAATGTAATATTTATTTTTAAGTTATTAATAAACAAATTTCAATCATTATTGTAATTAATGTCATATTGGAAAATTATTATTAAACCTACTATTAATTTTATGAGCAAAGTCCTCATTGAACGGCACATGGCATTTGGTTTCTTTGACAAGTGTCAATAGCTAATTTTCTAATGTTTTGTTTATTATATTTGTATTCATTTTAGTTTGGAAAAATTAAAAGACATTCATCCCTTTTCCTATATAAAATAAATTATCAAATAATTATAAATTAATTATAAATTTGTTATGAATATACATGTATGTTGTGGATGTCCATGAATCTAATTAAAACAAGGATATGATTGATGACTTTGTTCATTCATACACATATACCTATGTACTAAGTTCATCCCCTTATATTTATGGTGATGTATCTATGTGCCTATAAATAGGCCACTTACTTTGTTATGGAATAAGATGAATAAGAACAATTTCTCCCATTCTTCATATTTTATTCTTCTCCATATTCTATTGTCTCTCTATTCTCTTGTCTTTTCCATACTTCAATTCTCTACTCCCTTACTTTTGTTTTGTTATCATTTCACAACAAAATTTCATTTCTTAACTGAATTTTCTTAAAAAAAAAATTATAAAATAAATCAGCCGCACGCAAAGCGCGGCCGGGAAGTTCTAGTACCTACTATTAATTTTATGTACGTATGCCCCAATGACTGATATTTGGTGTTTTGTTTCTCTGACAAGTGTCCTTTATTAAACTTCTATTGCTTTTTTTTTTTTGGTTTGTTTAATTCATACCATAGAAGATTAGTGGAATATTCTTAGATAAGAACCAAATGTATCATAATCAATGTTGTTTTTTATTAAGATAAAGTGAATTTTTATTGCTTTTGTTTTGCATTTCCTTCTTTAAAATATGCTTAAAAAAGTGAAAGTATTTATGAATTAAAATTTATTGGGTGAATAATAAATATTTAATACTTTTTAAGTTTCAAGGTAGCTACAATTATCTCTTGCATATAATATTCATGAAAAAAACCTATCCGTTTTCTTCATGTAAAATTTAATTAAAAAACTATCAATTAAAAAAAGCCAATTCAATTCGGGCAAAAAAAATAACCAATTCAAAAATAATGAAAAGACTCATGAAAAGAAATGAGACTGATAGAAATTTTTTTCTCACAATATATTATAACTTGAACATGGTAAATAAGCATTTAAATAATCTTTAAAAAAGCAACTATAATACAAACATTTAGAGGAACATTTGTATGGATGAAAAAAAAACAACCCAAGCATAATCTCTAAATGACCAAAAAAAAATATATTTGAACTTATGATTTGCTTTTCCTATACAGAAATTTCTTATAAGCATATTTCAAATAAATTTCTTATCTTAATTTTCTTAAAAGAACTACTATAATAAAACATCCGCACGCGAAGCGCGCGAGGTAGGACTAGTATATATAAATTAAATGGGGATGAGTAATTAACAAATTGCTAAAATATGGAGTATTTTTTTTCACCAAAAAAAATATGGAGTATTTTTGAGATACTACTACGTTAACACTCCACAATCATATAGTAGTATATATTATCTATATGTAAACAAGAAAAAATTTGAGAAAATATTCTTAAAACTTGAAATATTCGTTTTTCTTTAAATATCTCTATATTTTTTTATCATTTCCATTTTCCAATTATAATCTCATAATCTCAATTTTATCAAAACTTCTTGAAAAAGAATAAACTTAGTATAAGTAATTAGACACATAAAAATCACCATTAATTACTCATATTTTATTTGTAGGATCATACCTTCTCTAGGTAAAACAGAGGCAGTTGAATCAGATTTTTCTGTTGATTGTTTCCGTTTGTTTCTGGGAAGTTGGAAGCGAATACCTTCACCTTATCGCATCCCCACACCTCCAAGTCTTTTTTCAAGGATGGGAAACTTATAGTATGTATTCCATGATAGAAGCTCTTTAGATTTGGCAATTCAACGAGATGTAAATCCTTCAGTTGAGGAAATTCAAATGTTATAATGTTATCTGCTTGTGCCACATTCGATGACGGAAAGCGTTGTTCAAAAATTTCTTCCACCAACTCACAACGTTGTATGATCAATATCTTAAGCCTCTGAAGCCTTTCTGACATAATCAACGGGAAGTTATTCCGTAGCTTCTTGCAATCTTGTAAAGTGATCTCAATTAGCTTAGAAAAGGATTCTTCATCAGCAAGTTGGTTAGGCCATAGCTTTTCCAAGTTTTACATGCCAGAAATGTTCAATTTCTCCAACATCGGAAGCATCACTTGTATATATCTTTATCTTTATCTTTATATTATATAAGTTTAAATTTCAAAACTTTGGCCAAGCAAAAAGTTCAAAACCTTGATCTAAAATATCTAAAATACCCTTTTCAATTTTAAATATTATAATTAACTTTCAAGGTTTAATATGTAATTTTATTTAGCAATTAATGTTAATTAAGTTAGAAAATTATTAATTCATTCACACAAGTTGAACCTCTCCTTCCCTCTACGTGTTCGTCCCCTGCTTTCATCTCCTTAATTCCTCTCCTTTCGTTTTCTCTTTGGTTTTGACAAATATTCATACTAGATTAAGTGTGAATTCATCCAAGAATTATTGTTGGTTTGTTGAAATTTTAGAATTAGTGCATCAAATATAAACCTAATATCTAAAACCACTCGCTAAAAGTCAAAAAAGAAATAAGCCATGAATGGTGCAACAAAATCTTTTTATAGTTTGACATATGACGAAAAGCGTTAAAATTCTTGGAGAAGTGTCCATTGTCCAAACAAAACGAACGAGGGAAGCGAGGAAGACATAAAAGATTGAAAAGAACACAAAGTGACACCAACAAGTTAAAAGTGGCACCAAGTTTAGTTTTATTTATTTCTGCTATTTTTAATTATCTTCTAATTTAATTAGGATTTGAAGTCTTTTCCTATTTTATCTAGGTTTTAATTTCCTAGTGGTATTTTATTCTTTTCAGAATTAGGGTTTTAGGATTCTCTATTTAAACAAACTTTTATGTTTAGTTTTCAGTAGTCATTGAATTATGAATTATTGAGTTTTCCCTTTGGTAGAATTTATGGAGATTTTTTTTTTGAAAAGTCAAAATAATAGTAGCTTTATTGCCAACCGAACTCCACCAGATTACATCGAAATCGATCCGATTACAAACAAAAGTCAATCAACAAAGCATGATAATAAAAACATGACAGCCCACATATCAAAACAACAACATTAGCTATTCAAAAATAGAGCCTTGAATGAGCCTTGAATTTATAGAGATTTATTCTCGTTACTTTGGATTTTCTTGATTTGTTCATGAAATCCGTGTTTTCAGCTTATTTTCCGCTGCGTCATTGTAGTTATTATAAAACGCACCCTTAAAGGATTCCACCACCACAACTTTGGTTTTTTTATTGCCAGAGTAATCCACCGGATGACGGTTTTGAGGAAACTTGTGTTATGGAAACTCAATTTACAAAGGACGGGGAAGCCCATGGTTATGCGTAACATACTCACTTTTTTTAATTCTTTTTTTAATCTAAAATACCTCTTATTAAATGTTAAATCATCTATTTTTTTTTAAATGATGGTGATCTTATAGTTGATTGCAATTTCTTCTTTTTTTGTTTAAATTCTTTCTTCTTTTTCTTATTGTATTGGTTATGCTCTTCTTCATCTATAAAATTTTTTCACCCCTTTGATAACGTGTTATATTATTGAAAATACCAATTTCGCTTTCACTGAAAATAAAAATTGTAGACAATTAAAACTATAAATGAGTACTAAAACAAT
The DNA here is from genome assembly GCA_001974805.1 of Corchorus capsularis. Taxonomy (NCBI): domain Eukaryota; kingdom Viridiplantae; phylum Streptophyta; class Magnoliopsida; order Malvales; family Malvaceae; genus Corchorus; species Corchorus capsularis. Next base: position 59,755 of record AWWV01008386.1, read on the forward strand.
AAAACTACAAAAGAAATCACCCATGATGCATGCATTCAAGGTGATAGCATAACATATTACAGAAGTTAATATAATCGAAGAAAGCTTTGTATAGGAGGTTACATGTTTTATGGTTTATTTAGATTTAATATATGTAAATGAGAGTTGCAGTAATTGTGAGAAAGAAAATAAAAGCATAATTATGTGTGAAAAATTTTATTTGAGAAAATGAATTGGAGAGAAGTTGAGAAGTTCAATTCAAAATCTTTTGTTTTTGGAAAAATTGTACTTTCATTTGAAGATCAATAGATCATCCATTCATTACTTTTTTTCTATGTTATTTTAGATCACATTGATCATTCATTAATTTGGTAGAGTAGTGAAATTAGGTATTACGATGTAATATCAAAATAAGAATAATAAGAATAAAATTTATTGAAAATCCATGAAACACTAAGATAGACTAACATATACACATAAAATAATATAATATAATAAAACTCTTAAATATCTCTTTAATTATTCACTACAACTTTTTAAGTAATCTTAGATTAAAAAGTATATAACATTCACCATTGATAAAGTTACTAAGCATGTAAGGTTGCTAACTTTCTTGATTGTACTATAGTTTAGCTTTCTAATTATAGTAACAATATGTGAGAAATTTGATAACCAAAATTACTAAAAATGTAAGGTTACTGAGTTAGTTGATATATAGTAGTATTATCCCTTTTTATGATCATTATAGATTTAGGGTTAAACCCTAAACCCTAAACCTAAATTACCTTGGTGAAAACAACTTGACTAAAAAACTTGAGTACTTAATTAACATATAGATACTTCGGTGAAAAACAACAAAATAAAGTAATAGTGATGACTTAATAAGTAAAATTACCTCTTTGAACAAATATTGCGGTGTATCTCTGGGGCAATTCTCCACTGAAGAGATGATATTGCTCAAAACTTTACAACGACTTATTTGTAGTGTCCTTAGAGAGGGAAAGTCAATCCGATTTTCAAAGCAAAACCTTTTGAGTTTGGGAAGATCTTCGAGGCGCAAGTCATCAAGTTTAGGAAACACAATTGTGTTATTTCTTCCTTGTTCTTCTTCTATTAAATATCCTTCGGTATTGATCAGGTGGAATATCACTTCTTCCATTTCCTCACAAGCTTTAAGATGAAGTGTTTCCAGTTGCTTAAATTTGTTAACCATAGAGGGAGAAAACAGATACTTCAATTTACGACACCGTTGCACCGACACCACCTTTATGGCAGGGAACACAAGCTGCAGATAAAGTTCTTATTTGATAATCAACAATTCCTTCTTAACATTAAAATGTTTTAAAATAATTAATGTATAATATTATCCTATACTAGTTTTTTTTGGCCCACGCTTCGCTGCTAGGTCAAAAATTTTATGAAGTGATCTTTGTGAATCTTTTGTTAATCGAACATCTGAATAAAAAATAATATAATATTTAAAATCTAAAAATTAGCTTTTGAGTCTTTCATGAAAGTTGTAGATTATAAAATTACCTTTTAACAGACACCTGAATTACCTTAATTGGACAAATAGAACAAAGAAAAAAAAATGAAATCTTAAATCGAGTAAGATAGAATTTGTAAATGACTAAGTAGCATAAAATAGGAAAGTATGAGGGCGATTTGATAACTAATTCAAATAAGAAAATATTTGTTATATGGAGATCTTGAAACATATAAAAGTTCCCTTTTCAACCATTCATGAAACTCATAAATCAAATTAACTTTCGGTTTCTTCATGAAAGTCGTAGATTATACAATAACCTTTTTAATCGAAACTTGAATAACTTTAATTGGACATGTGGATCGAAAATGATATCGTATTAAATAGACCAATAATCGAAACGACAAAATTTAGGAAGCATATTTTTGAATTGAAACATAAAAGTATGCTTTTGAATCCTTCATGAAAGTTGTAGATCATGAAATCACCTTTTAATAGACACATGAATCAACTTAATCGGACAAATAGAACAAAGAATAAAAAAATTAAAGCAATTAAGATAGAATTTGTAAAGGACTAAGTAGTATAAAGTATAAAAGTATGAGGGTCATTCGATAAATAATCCAAATAAGAAAATGTTTGTTAATAAAGATCTTGAAACATGAAAATTCCCTTTTAAACCCTTCACGAAAGTCGTAAATCAAATTTAGCTTTCAGGTCCTTCATGGAAGTCTTAAATCATGCAATAACCTTTTAACCGATACTTCAGTAACTTCAATCGGACATTTGGACAAAAAACTATACGATATTAAATTAACCGGCAGCCAAAACCACAAAATTTCGGAAGTGTTTTTTAGAATCAAAACATTAAAATTGACTTTTGAGTTCTTAATGAAAATTATAGATCCTGAAAATTACCTTTTAATAGATACTTGAATCACCTTAATCGGAAAAAGAGAAAAAAATACAAAAATAAAAGTCAACGCGTTAAATCGTCCAACCTATAATTGTAAAGGACTAAATAGCATAAAGCATAAAAATATGAGGATCATTAGATAAATAAATAAAAAAAATAGTTTATGGAGAATGGACCCATAAAGAGTAATTTTTTACAAAGTTCCCAAAATACCCTCAATCATCAACCAAAATAACAAAAAAACCGAGCATGAAAGTACCAAAATATCCCTCCTCATTTGTTCTTCAAGTCATAAGAATTGAGGGTTGGATTGGTTTTTTATTTTGTACTTTCATATCCTCTTATTATGGTTTTTTATATTTGAAGTTTTGATGAAATTAAATATGAAAAATAATTTATATACTATTGGATTCGCACGTTAAAGATATATGAAATTTAGATATCTAATAAAACCATACAAGTCATATTTGCCCGCGCTAACGCTATGGGCATTCTTTGTTTTAGAATGGTGCTTGATTAACCAATTGAATAAGGATATTAATATAATAATTTATATAAGATCTACTGACATTCTTTGTTCTATAGTGGTGCTTGATTAATTGATTAAATTATATAAGGTTGCAGTAAAAATGCAATTTAAATGGATTAGTTTTGATATTGTCTAAGCTAACTTTTTAGACATGCAAAACTAAGAAGGTCAAAGAACATGCTTTTATTTGTAAGTAATAAGAAGTGCAAAGAGGTAATAGAATATGGTGTTAATTGGATAATAATAGACGCATTGAAGAAAGGGTGATTTAATTCAAAAGGAGAAAAACATTGAATGGTCCATGATCAAGGGTTGGGGAAGGTGAAGTAAAAGGAAAGAGATGTAAAGGTGATAACAGAGGGGAGTAATAAAATGTTTTTTTTTTGGCAAACCTGAAGATTGATTGGCAATGAGGAGTTGAAAGGAAACAGTAGCCGAGTTGGTGGGAGGAAAAAAAGAGAGGTAAAAACATTAATTAAAAGCAATTCAGGAAGGAAAATGGATAATTACAAAAAAGGGTAGTAGGAAAAGGAAGATGGAAACTCATAGAGGGACTTTTTAGTCATCCGAAAAGTGAGAAAAGACCAAAAAAACTCAAAAGGTGCCACCACATTAATCCTCAATTTGACATTTATGTAATTTCCATGGTAGTTAAAAATAATATATAGTATATATTTTGAAAAGAAAAAAAAATCTTATCCCGAATTTATAGACTATAGACTAATTATATTATATTATATATATGGACAAATATCTTGTTGTTTTTTGAGGTAATATCTTTCCTAATTTTTAAAGCCACATGAGATGGGGAAAATGAATCAAAATCCTCTGCCTCCATTTTGGGTGTCCGATGGTTCCCCAACCACCAAATTACGTCACGTGTCCCAAGTATTATACCTTGTTTGTTTTTTGAGTTTTAACAAATAGTAAAAATCTCAATTAATTCTAGGTTTACCCCAAACTAATAACAAATAATTATATATAAGAGTTAGTCCTAAATTTTAATACATTCCCCATAGGGTTTTAGAATGAAAATATAAAATTTAATTTAACTAGGTAAACAAAGAATAACATTAAAAACTGAAAAAGGACACGTGACATTATTTGGTGGATGGGGCACCAAAAATGGGGACAGAGGATTTTTATCCTGGAAAAATAAATAATTATTAATCCAGACAAGAGATATAAAGAAAAAAATAAAATAAAATTCATTGACATAACATACCTCGTGGTCAACTCTTTCTTGTTCAGATGAGGAAACCCCACACAGACTAATCAAACTTGGCAGGTCGTATAATCTTAAAGAGTGGAGTTGATTGAATTTTAAAATCTCTTCCTCCCTCTCTCCTGCAAATATCAACTCTGTCATGTTTTCACAATTAGATACCTCAATCTGTTGAAGTTGGCGCAACTCTCTGGCTATGGAGAATGAGAACAAATTCTTCAGTTTCTTACAACCACTCACATTTATGACTCTTAATTGGCTAAAACATTCAGCATTGACTTCACCGTAATATATCCTGTCCAAACTCATGACATCTTCCACATCACTAAGAAGTAGATTCTCGACTTGTCTCAAATGAATACCTTCATCCAATTCAAACCCCGAGAGCCCAAAGGTTCTTGAGTTTTCCAAACGGTGCCAATACCACCACTGATGCGAACCAATTGAAATGTGGTATCTTTCAAGTTTTCCGAAAAACATGGTATCATTTGGCATCGCTTCCTTATCACGAATATCTACTTCCAAAGTGGTCAAATGAGACAATTGTTGCAACTCAGCAAGGCTAGCGCAGAATCCTTTTGGAATGTTACATCCCTCAACCTCCCAACTATCAAAGCTATTAAGTAGGTATAGTTCTTCTAATTTGGATAAACATGATAAGACTTTTGGTGGTATCATTATGACAGCCGCACAATCACTCAAATTTAGCAATTTTAGCTTGGTCAATTCTCCTATTTCCCTTGGCAGTATTAAGAACTTAGATCCACAAAGGTCAAGGATTTCTAATTTCTTCAACTCTCCTATGAATTTGAAATCTATGTTTTCTAAAACACAATTCACTAAACGCAATGTGCGAAGAGTTTCAAGGAAACCAAAACCAACGGAGAAAGGCGATGGTGAAAGTTGCATTCTAACAAAATTTAAGACTTTGAGATTTTTCATTCCCTCAAAAAGGTTAATCAAAGAAGCTTGCTAACCTTAACACGCTCCAAGTTAATCAACTCACATTTTTGCGTTGTTCCCTTATCTGACAACTTTTCCAATACATATTCAGGAAGCTCGCTAACCTTAACTTGCATTGACAGGTGGTTAGATTCATCATCACCCTTTCCTAAAGAAAAAAGCCAATGGTGGTCCCTCGAAGCAATTGAAAGAGCAACATCACGAACAACATCATGCATACCAAAGCACCCAGGAATGGAACTAGAAAGCAACAAAGAAGAGTCTTTTAGGTCACTCACTATTCTCAATACTCTGTTTCGTACCTTACTGATTCTATCAAGGTTGTGGAATGATTCAATTAAGCCCTTGCAGTATATCAACAAGTCCTCCACAGCAGAATGATAACCGGCATCAAGACACATTATACTGCATATTAAGAAAGTGAGCCGAACATCATCAGATTCCAAAAATTTGTAGCTTAACTCAATTGCTGAATATACTTCTTCCGATATCCCCACGAAGTTCGTCCCAGCTGGATTTGTTAGCATTTCCAACGCGTCCTTCCAATGGCACTCCTCCTCCTTATGCTTCAAAGCATTTCCCAATGTTGCAATGGCAATCGGCAATCCTGCACATCTTTTGGCGATTTCAAATGCTGTTGAGTTAATGTCTCTCCTTTCAACAATAAGACCGGCCATGTTTCTAAAAAGGCTCCAAGCTTCGCCTTTGGTCAAAACCTCAATTGCAATATCTTCCTCAGATCCCATGGACTGCAAGAGATCGAGCTTCCTAGACGTCATCAAGATCTTGCATCTTGTTTCTTGGTCACGGGAAGGAACTCCCAGTGCTTTCAAATCCAGAGTCTTCCAAATGTCGTCCAAAATTATAAGAACGTTCTTCTCTTTCTTTAGTCTGTCATGTAGTCGACTTGCCCTTACATCCATGCTTTCTGCATCAAGTTTGAGGCCTAACTTCTCTGCAATCTCTTTTTGAACAGTCGGAATGTTTGGATTTTGTGTCAAAGCTGCCATGACTACTGCGTCAAACAACCTTTCCTCCTTGACTTGGTTTTCAACTTGTTTAACTAGAGTGGTCTTGCCGACACCACCCATGCCGTACACACTAATTATTCTCAGATTAGCATCTCTTAGTGCATCCATGACCCCTTCGAAGGCACCCCTTCGAAGCTCAAAATCCTCGTAGTCTTTGACAGGTCTTATAGCCATCCGCATTGCTTCTGGAACAGGGCCATAAGAAACTCCATCAAATCCGCCTCCTTTTTCCAAGAGCCCGACAATGGAGTTCGCCTCCTTCACAGCTTTCTTACTGAGCTGGTAACGAGACTTGAAATCAGGACATAACCCACCAAAACACCTCTTCTTTGCCTTGTCTTCATCCTCCATCAATTGCCTTGCAGCCTCTTCAGAGATCTTCCCCTTGACCGTGGTCAACCACGTATTAACGTCTTCATAAATATTATCACCGTTCCTGGTGGCCACATTAACAGCTTGTTGCACTCTTTCTTCTACACCCTTCAGCTCCTCAAGTTTACTCCTCAGCTTTTCACAGTTGCTCTTATAATTGAATAAGTAACCCACTTGTCTTGTGATGGGAGCAATTGTGTAGTCCACTGCTATGCCAGCAAGCGACCCAACAATGGCAGTAACAACTTCCATGTTTTTTTTTTTGGGTGAAACTGCAGAACAAGAATAGAAAGAAGATCCGCTGGCAAAACAAACTAACAGAACAACGACATTCCGAACCAAATTAAAGATCTAAAGAGTTATACTGGCCAGAAGAACAACTAAAATTCATAAATACATAATCAAACAAATTAAGATGAAAAACACTAAACGTGAGCAGTAAAACAAAACGTACCTCCAATTCTCTTCAGAAATGTTGATAAACTTGAATGGCTAAGGTTTCTTCCAATCTTCAGTTACATAAGCCAAAAGAGCAGATCAGACATCAGAGTATCCAAAGGGAAAAGTTTTTTTTTTTTTTTTTTTTTTTTTTTTCTTTTTTTCTTCTCTCTCTCTCTCTCTCTAAGATAGGAATATGCGGTTTTCTTGGTTGCCAGAGCCATACAGGGGACAGCCGCTTCAAGCTTCCTGCGTCTAAGGCCATTGGTCGTGAGCAGTTTCTTGGTTGCCACTACTAAATTTAGGTTCAAACTTCAAAGTTTAAAGTTCAAATCCTCTGTTTCATGTATATTATTATTATATACTACTCTGTTTTCATGCTTCTTACCTATTTAGACTAATCAAAACACATTGAGCATCTTCAAATGGAGATGAGATTGATCTCTTGGCCTTAACCTCACCACATAATTATATATCTGATTAAAAAAAAAAATTGGATCAATGCAGTAGAAAATCACTTGTATACAAACAAACAAATTGATAAATACAATATCAGCCAGGCTCAAATTATATATATATCCTTGAAAGTATACCGTTTCCGTTTCAGAAAAGTCTCCTCATCAAAATTCTAATTATCTCTATAACTTCAAAATTATTTTATCATCAACAATAGAGAAATAATATACTACAAATGTTATTACTTCCAACTTGCAAGGTTTTATATCAAATGCATTGCCAAGCTATGGCTGATTTATCATAGAAATTAACATAAAAGGCCTAAATAACAACTCTCTATGATTGTTTAAAGCTTCATCAGACAGAACATGATTCAGCTTTGTCTCTGAATTAGATGAAAACATTGAAATTGGAAATTAAATGAAACATAAATAAATCAAATGTTCAGAAACGACAAGAAAGAAAATTGAGTTGAAAATAATAATTATGACCCATACCTTTAGCTAATTTAGCTCTTAATACAGGATCGTTCAAGTCAGGTTCCTCTGCCAACTGCCACACAATCACCTGATGAGATGAAACAAGCATTACTGTTACTTCACTTATAAAGCACTCCTCAAAGGACGGCTAATTAATTCATGGGGATCTCAAAACACATACCTCAATCATCAGCCAGGGCTCATCAAGATCAATAACCCCTTTATCCTTAATTCTTGTTTATTTCTCCTCCTTTACTGATAGTCTGATCTATATACATTGTGAGAAAAGAACATTGTTAGTTAAAACTTAAAAGCAAAAGATTTATGTCAAACCAAAATCCTAGAATGAATAAAAAGTCTATAAACTGTACTGTAAAGGCATTAAGATGCATAGAACATGTCATGCATCATAGTCCATAGAAACTTGGAAATTCAAGTCTGCCACTGCTTCTGAGATTCGCATCATATAGCAAAAAACTGACTTCACAATTGCAAGTGCTCTTAGCGGTTTCATCTGATACAGTTTTTTGTTGTCCTTTAGAGTGATCCAATGGCAGTTCTGTATATAAAGAAAAGGGATGGTATGCTAGAGGAGCTTGGTCGCACAGAAGTCATATTGAACTGTCTTGATCCTGCTTGGATTGAGAAGATTAATGTTGCTTATCAGTTTGAGATTGTTCAACCTTTGGTGTAAGATTTTTATATTCTCTCAAGTGTCTATATTGTTGAGATATATTATGTTCCAAATATATGGTGATTTTGTATGTGGGTTGTGAGCTGACGTTTCCTTCCCCCTGTTCCAGTTTTCGTGTATATGATGTTGATACAAAATATCACAACAAACCTGTGAAGGTATGTAACAATTCATTTTTTTAAAAGGTGTTTTTCTAATGCTTACCGCTGGATTGAAGTATGAAAAGTGTCCAAATAGTGAAATGAATAAGTATTTTTTCAATAAAGATCGTTGGTCTTGGAAAATCAGTGTTAGAGCTTTTGTTTTTGCCCTTCTTTCAACATATGAATTTACCATGAAACAGGATAAGTTTTATTGCTCACTTTGATTCAAGAAAGAAGCAAGCAAAGAACTTTTTGGACTAAAAAGTGGTAATGCGTAGCTTACTATTTTGACTGAACTAATGGAGGAAATAGTATTTCAAATCCAACAGAAGATTCAAATTCAACAGATAGATATGATAAATCTCTACTTTGAATATTTTCCCTTATACTTAGCTGTATATTTTCAAATGTAACTAATCCTTATCTTTAAGGAAAGTCTTGTACTATAAATACTACAATTCAATACAAAGAATACAGAATACTTTTTACCCAAATTACTTATGTTCTCTCAAACCTTTATGGTATCAAGAGCTCAAAAACTCTAACGAGTCTCTTTTTCTTTTCATGGGTTTTTCTTCTTCCCACCCTCCTCCCACTCTCTCTTTCTTCTCCTCAGATCTTTTAGTCCCACTATGTCTTCCGCAAATTCAGTCACATCAGCATCTGGCTCTCTTGTTTCCAGCCAGAATCTACCACTATTTACCATCAACGCTGCAGCACATCTTCTCATTAAGCTGACAGCAACAAATTTTTCATCCTGGTGTAGACAGTCATTTTTGTCCTATATCCTTCAATTGGATTTATTTATGTCTAAATTGTCATTAAGGTCACCTAGGGGCATTTTGGTCATTCTAGTCCATTGCTAATTAGCATTTTTTTTTACATATTAGTAGTTTAGTCCATATTTTACTGTTCACATAGTTAATTTGATCTTGCAATTCCAATTTGGTTCATACTACTTCATTGCATATGTAGAAGGGAAGAAAAAAAGAAGACTTTGCATTTCATTTTTCAAGTAGGATTTACATTTACTTTGACACATTTCATGACATATAAATATATATATATATATATAAAGAAATAAGGGTCATCTACATTTATATTTACAGAATACAAAAAAAAGGGGTCAAATAAAGCAGCAAGTGACTTTCCCTTCCCTTGTATTTTCTTTCTTTAGTCTTCTTCAACTTCAATCTCATGCCCTGCGTCCCCTTAGCTTTGATTCAGCTCTTAATAATTCTGTTTCCCTCTTGCTAAGCTTGTGCTATCATTCATATGCATCACATTCAGCATACATGCTCATCTTGAGTTCATTTGCACACTGCCAGACATGACATCTTGCACTCTTGTTATTCACTTATAATTGTCATCATTCCTACATATTCATTTGCACAGAAGAAGGAAATCAAACTAGAGCACTTCATTCAAAACAATCTCATATTTGCACTAGTTAATAGCATTTTCATGGCTGTTACAAGACTCTAGCATAATCATTTCATAAAGCATTGCTTTATTTAGTCTAATTGCATTCATTTCCATGGCATCATAGCAATACTCATCATAGCATTCGAGCATTACATACAACTTGCCTTTCATTTCATCTAACATACCCCATGCTTAGTAGAATCCTGCATTTACAGACATTTAACACTTAGGCATGCAATCTCAAGTTCAAACTCATGCATTCATCACATTTCACTTCACTCAAAACAGAGCATGCATATGCATACTTTCCAGTAGAATTTAGCATACACCTTGTATCAATTTAGCATGCATATTCAAACTACCTTTTGCACTAGTTAGTAGCATTTTCAGGGTAGCTCATTGACAAATTAGGAAGCATTTTTGTAGCTAATGTAGAGCATTTCTTTTAGTTACCAGTAAGCATATAGTTAGTCATCCCAGCACTATCATACACATTTGCAGCAGCATTACAATTTACACAAAAAAGCATTCATATAAATATTTCGCAGTTAGAAAGCATTTCATAATCAAGCACCATTTGACACGCACACACTGCATCAACACTAAATTTTCTTGCATTCACATAGCACTGTCACACACGCACTTCAAAGGAAAAAGTAAAGTTCATTGTGCTTCTAATGGCATACATGAACATTCATGGCACAAATAAATAGTTTTAGCAAGTGGAGCATTTTCCGACAATAGGCATTTTTAATCAGATCAAAAGCAGAGGGACAATGTAAGAAATTCATCATAGTACAATCAAAATAAAACAGAGGCAGCTACACCCAATTTCCCAACATACAGAGCAATGAGGCAAGCAATTACAGAGCAGTCAATAGGCCAAAATCAAAACAGTAGCAGTTACAAGCTAAGAAACACAAAGGAAAGCTCGGTCGCCTATAAAATAATGCTTAAGAGGATTTACCTAATTGAGGCATAATCTGATTAGTTCCCATGAGTTGTAAGCTCCCCATTGGCACATGTCACCTGTAGAGAAAGAGAAAAGGAGAGAAGTTAAAATTGAAAGCAAACAAAACAGAGGGAAAAGGGCAGCTCGACAACCAGCTCACCCTTCCACATGTGCAAACTAGGCATCAAATGGGAGGCAGTTACATACGGTAATCACAACACAATGGAGAGGCACAAATAGACAAAATATAGGAAAGGGAGAGGAAAGTGCAACTTCACCAGCTCATCTCACTCACACGTGCACATCTAGAATCACCTGCAGAAACAAACAAAAACAGAAAATTAGTGCCCAAGTAAAGAAAAAAATAAATAGGGGACGGTTAAAAAGAATAAAAGAAGGGGAGAAATGAGGGAGAGGAAAAAGAGTTTTTAGGGCGAGGGTTTTAGGAAGAGGATGAAAAAAGTCTCTCTAGGCTTCTTAGGTTTACAGTTCCTGTTCTTCACAAAACACAAAAATTTAGATAAGTTTTCAGCAACAAAAAAATAAGAATACAGAAAAGAGAGGGAAAGCAGAGGGTTTTATCACTACTGGAAAACACCTAGATAGGGGCGTTTTTTTGCATATAGGGGCGTTTCAAAACGCCACAATTTGAAATCGCGACGTTTCGGAAAACGCCACGAGAAGCGAAGTTATAACAACCGTCGGGGATTTTGGTGGCGTTTTAGTGGAAAACGCCCCTATTGTAAATTGTGGCGTTTGCTTTAAAAAACAGCCCCTATTTAGTGGCGTTTCGCCGGGGAATTATTTTTTCAAAAGAAAATTTTGATTTAAGAATAAGGGCATTTATGAAATAAATCGCCACTAAATAGGGGCATTTTTTCAAAGAAAAGCCGCTAATTAGTGGCGTTTTTTTTTAACAAACGCTCTGAAATAATGGCGTTGTTTTTCCACAAAACGCCCCTGCGTTGTGACGTTTTGTTGTCTAAAATGCCCTAAATGTCTAACTATTTTTGACTTTTTTGGTCTCCCTGAAGGGGTTTTTTCTTCAAACGCTCCTAAATATCGGCGTTTCTTGCTTTGAAGTGTCCCCAAATTAGTGGCGTTTTATATCAAAACGCTCCGAAATAATGTCGTTTCTTATGTAAATCGCCCCTAAATGTCTAACTGTTTTTGACTTCTTTGTTCTACTTAAGGCGTTTCTTCTTCAAACGCCACCAGTTTGGGTCGCTTGCTTCATCAAACGCCTCCATTTTGGGGCGATAGTTCATCAAACGCCACTATTGTTCGGCGTTTGATTCTTCAAACATCGTTATTTATGGCCTGAATTTTTTCATTTTGCAGCAATAAATAATTGGAATCATATCTAAACGAAAATTATACAAAGATTTACAGTAATCTAAAATTGAAACAAAGTTTTTAAGAACTGAAATAAATTACCAAAGGAAATTAATTACATTACATCCAAATGGTATTAACATTAAATATCTCTATTGTTCCAACACAATTTCATTTAAATATCTACTATTCCAGTGTTACATCAATCACACTTGCATTAAAGGAATCAAAAGAATCAAAAGAATCAAAATGTGTCTAATTGTTTACCACAGTGTGATTGTGCACTGGAAATTGAAGTATTAACAAAAAGGTTACCCCCCTTGCCACCGCCTCCGCCACTGTGACTAGAACTACCATTTTGAGTGCCCTACTAAAAATGCAAGAGTTATAGCACCTAATTAGAAAAACAAAATATGAAAACCTTTGGATACATTTTATTTATTCAACTATAACAAAGGAAAAGTGAATACCTGTGGGGAACTCAAAGGGGCTGCAACATCTTGATCTAGGAATTTTTCAGCAAAAATCCTCATGAGCTTTTCCATTTTGGAGGCCATGAGAGCATTTTGAACATTTAAACGATCTAGCTCACGTCTTCTTTCTTGTTCAAGGCGAGCTTGCTCTTCTTTTTCTTGTCTTCTTTCTTCTTCAATTCTTGCAAGCTTTTGTTGCCTTTCTAATTCCCTTTGCTGCGCACAAATGTAAAAGATGAATTAAAAACAAGGATAACAGCCCATTACACATGTCCAATCAAAATGAGGAAAACAACACAATATTATAATCTACAATTCTTTTCAACTAAGAAAGCAACTTGCTAATTTCAAACCTGCATTTCTTGTCTTAGCTGTTCAATCTGTGATGAAGAACTTCCCTTTTTCTTCACATGGCTGTAAAGATGTGCATTGTCTTTCCAAAGGGATGTCGGTGTCACTCCAGGTCCAAAGCATCTAACTCAGCCAGGTCTTTCTTTCCCTAGCACCTCAGTCAAGATTCTATTTTCAATTTCATCCTTTGACAAATTTTGGGTTCCCTCAGAAGATGCACTTGCCTGCAACTCCTCTACCCTTTTTCTATATTAACATTTATCAATAAACAATTTCAGTTTAGTTGCCAAGAAATATATTGCACTAAGTCCAACTGACCACTATGATAATTTACAACTAAAAAACTTACCAATGCAGCTTCAGCTGGATCGTTAATGGGTAGTCCATTTTTTCTTCTATGCGTCTTCTTGTAAATTGCAAGACGCCTAGCATCTTCTTTTTTTTTCACCTACAAATCAAGCATAGAGAATTTGCATGTCATAGAAGAAAATAAGTGAAACTTTACGAAAACAGCAACTAAGATTGAGAACTTTCAAAAAACAACAAGGTAAATTACTTACCAGCTCGTCTCTCACTCGTGCAAAGCTTTTTGAGCAAGAACAGTGAGAATATTTTTTATGTTCTCGGCTATTTTTTCATATTTTCGCCTTTTTCTATTAAGGGAAATATTTTCATGTTAATGTATCAACTAGAATGCTCAAATTTGTAAAAATTGTAATACTTAAAGTTTTACCTTTCCTTCTGATGAGTGCCAAAACTCTGCCATGTCAGCATAATAACCTTCGGGTACAGTTACAGGTTTCATTTTCAAAGTGGCATTGATGTCCTCTTTATGGCATTCTCGCTTCAACTGATACTTAAAGGCCCTCCATTTTTTTTCCCAAATTTGAAAACACCCATGGCTCGTCAAAGTGAAGACGAAATACAGTCTGGAAAGATAAATAAACATATTATTTATTACTAATCAAATGAAAAAAAAAAGCATATTACAACAATAAGGGAGGTTGAAAAATCAGTGGCCTACCTTAACATGATCGATAGCTCTGATTTTACTAGCATTTGCGACCTTACGCCATGAATATGGACGGACTGGAAGCCATGATTGATCCCGAGCCATCTTCCCAAGAAATCCAGCAAGGAGTTTACTTTCCTCGCCAACAGGTCGCCCATACTCATCGGTGGGAACAATAACTTTGTAGCGAGGAGTTTCTCTCCAGAGGCGATTCACATTTGTTTTCACTTGACTTATTTGTCCATTGTCATCAACTATCAATAAAGATGAGTTAGTCAATTTTTTAGGGTTAAAAAAAATTACATAATAATTAAAGACAGTGGTATACCTGTCACGGTCGTCATATAATATGAAGAAATCTCTGAAACATTAGATGCATCATCTTGACTGGCGTTTGGATCTTGTGAATCATCCTCGGAATCATCCGTTGCATGACGCGCAGCCGAATCGAGCTAAGAAATGGTAGGATCCACCGCTGCAACACTCGTAGTCACGTGAGCCGGTCCAGAAACATCGTTGGCATCTGCTGCAATACTCGCAGTTTGACTTTGATTGCGGGATCTTGGACCATTTGCTGCAGAGGGTACCGCTACCTCAGTTGGAAGTGCGGGTGGAAGAGGTGGCTCTAAACCATTGGAATTCACATTCGCTGCAGAATTGCTTTGGGGATCGACTTTTCTTGCTGAATTCCCCTGAACAGCAGGCTGTTCTCGACAAAGTTGCTGAATTACTCGCTTTGAGTTGGAAATTATTGCATTTGAACCTTCTGTTTTTTTCCTCTTAGCCATTTTAAGTGTGCTGCATGCATAGTAAGAAAACCAAACAAAAATCAGAATACTATTAGAACTATTCAGACAAGACAAATTAATTACCACTAATTACTTAGGACTATATATTCTGTACAAAGTAATGCAAATTACTTAGGAAGATATTTTGTATGCAAATTAATTAGGACTATATATTCTGTACAAAGTAATACCAACTCAGTACTTCAAAGATGCATAAAGAAGGTTACAAATAGAAGAAAACGTAAAGGAAGAATCCATGAGTTATGGCTAATTATGAAAGCTATAAACCTATGAACAACAACTTTAGCAGATATAAAAATTGAATGCTCTACTTCACTTTGAAACAAACAAACTTGATCAGAGGCTTCTTTAATTTCTTCCAAATGAAAATGGATGGATAATAAGTTTTGGTATCAATCATTTCAAAAACATCTGCCTCTCTTCTAATCCATGCTTAACTATATACTAAGCAAGGTTTGTTTTTAATGATTAAAGACAGAATCTATTTATAAATCATGTCTAATCAAGCATTTTTGCACTCCTAATCAATAAAATTATATAGTTCTAATTAACATCAGAGTCCAAATTAATTCCATTTAGGCTATAGTTCCCTGCTCTGTTGGCATATTGGTGCTAAAGCTGATGAACAGAACAACCATGAGAATATGCAGCTTTATAGAGAATTTGAAATCCACATCAAGATTTTAGATGAGCTATATATCAAATACTAAAATTTTCCAGAAAGAAAAGATTAATCCAAAATACTTAGAGAAGAAAAGAAAGAATATATAAAAATTCCATTCTAAAAACAAGTAAATCATTTACAAACTCTAGCTATATTCATCAACTGACCAAATCACAACATTTCCTTCTGTCAAAACTGCTAAGAAAAGAAAAGAAAGAGATTCAGATCAAGCCATAGACATGTTAGAAAGCCTGCTTGGTGTTGGCCTGAAATTCCACCACCGAAGTGTCATCTTCCGATTTGGTGGCGTTAATGCTCTTCTCAATATCAAATGATTGCAAATAGACAGGCCAACTTATCCAAAAATAAAGTCTCACTTTTTCATACAAGAAGAAAGCCATTTATTTTTGCATTCAAAAGCATAATTAAATTCAAGCTTTTTCAATCAGCTGAAAGAAAAGAATGCGGCTCAGTTGTATATTTAACTTGATCTTATCAGCCAACAAAAAAGGAAAGAAGATAGCTACCTTCTTTGTATTCGTGCCAGCCACCACAAACTTCTTAAGAGTAGTATAAATTTACCTGCATCAAGAACAAAAGAATTTATACACAAGGATTTGAACTCAGGGAGTTAGGGTTAACAAGTAAGGGTCTTACAAAAGGGGGCTCGAAGAAAGGGGAGAGAGGGAGAGATCGAAGCTCAAATAAAAAAAAGGAAACAAAGCCAAAGTAACCAACAAAAAAAAAGTGGGCTTAATTCGTTGTTTGAATGAACAGAAAAGTGAGTATTCTCCAAGAACTCAAGCCTTAAGGAACTGAGATTCATAGTTTCAGACCCAAAGCTCTCCCTCTCTGTCCACACACAAGATTTTAAAGCTCAAAAACACAAATGGAGGTTTTGAAACCAAAATAAAATAAAACCCACATAAAAAGGGGAGAGAATCGAAGAGAATAAGAGAAGTTCGAATGAGAAGGAAACATAAAAAGGGGAGAGAATCGAAGAGAAGAGAAGGGGGTTTTCACCTCTCTGGCACAGGTCTGCTTCATGCTTCTCCGATCTTGTTGAAATATAATTAGGGTTTGGGAGGGTTCTAATGAGAAGGAAAATAAGAATTTGGTTTGGATGAGAATGGGATATGCGGCTGCACTTTGGTTCCAATCAGAGACTTAGCAAATTTTAGGTTTAAGCTGGGTTACTACCCCCAAAACGACGTCGTTTTATTTATTCCATTGATTTTTTTTCTCTAAAGTCAAATATATTTTTCTATTGGAAAAAAATGTAAAATATAGCGGGAAATTCTTACAATTATTACCGGCAAAATTTTTCCCACACAAAAAATTTATTTCGAGACATTTCCAAAAATAAACGCCTCAATTTCGAAAATAGTAAGTGGGGGCCCGAGTACCCCTCAACTGGGGTCCCGGTTGAAACCTATGAATTGTGCAAACTTACTGTCCTAACTGGGAGTTCAGTTGACCCCCAACCGGGGCCCCGGTTGTGCCTGACAAAATTTCTAGCAATTTTTTTTCTAATTTTCCGATTTTGCAAAGATTAATCCAAATTAATTTAGGACTTTTTGTATCCCTATAAATACAAACTTTTATAGCTTCTTTGTTTAGTTAAATTTACTTGATATCTCTAAATTTCCAAGTACTTCCCGTGTTGGTATGGATTAAATTCTATTATTTAGGGGCGTTTACTTCTTAAATCGCCACTATGTTAGGGGCATTTGCTTCCTTAGGTGCCACTATTTAGGGGCGTTTGTTTCATAAAGTGCCCTTATTTTGCAGTTGTTTTTGCTTGATCACCAAAATAAACCATTGCAATGTTGTTTGTAATGACAATATAAATGCTATTCACTTTTTATAATTCTAAAAATATAAAATCTAATGACTAAAATTGAATTAAAGTTTATAAGAACTAAACTAGATTACCACATGAAATGAAATATTACACAATGTTACATCCAAATGGAATTCATATGCTCATCTACACAATATAAACATATATATGACCCAACTCTTGTCTTATTCATCTAACTCAACATCATGTCGAACCCATTGGATATCGGATTCATCAACCATTATATTGAATGGAAAAAACTCCGTTCGTGGCTCATCGAAGGATTCCCCACCCATGTCAAAATTATCTCTAGGTGTATTGTGAACAACAACATGCCAAGCTTGTTCGATGGGATCTTGCGAGTAGAATACTTGTTTAACTTGAGAGGAGAAAACATAAGGGTCATCAATAACATGATCTCCAGTATGAATGAGCCGATCAAAATTGACTAGAGTAAACCCATATTCATCTTTTCTAACACCTCTAGAACTATTCACATCAGCCCACTGACATCAAAACATGACAACCCTATACTTGCCACCAAAATCTAATTCAATGATATCATTAAGCACTCCATAGTAGTCAATATTTCCTACTACAGGGTTCAAATCTCTAGAACTAGCATAACTTGTTGTTGACAAATGACAACTACACCAGAATTTTGCGTTCGCCTCTTCCTCTCAAATGGTTTGACTTTAAATCGATATCCATTGATGGAATATGCCTTGTATCTTTTCACGATCGTTTTTGGACCTCGAGCAAGAATTCCAACCTCTTCAGAAACTTGAAGCCCATCGTCAACCTAAAGGTAATCCGTATATAAGTAACGTAGATACAATCCATTGTATCTAACGTGTTATTCCAAATTAAACAAGTTATTATTACTTGTATCACTTACTTTTTCCCGTAACCAATCATGAAACCTCTCCGTGAAGAACTTATCAACATCACGTTGGTTAGGTCGTCGAGAACGGTTGTTGATGACCAAGCTTCTTTTGTATTCTCTAAAATTAAAAAGAATTACATATATTAGTATTAAGATGTAAAAATAGAAAGATTTATAGTATTGAATGTTTAAACTAACGTTCTTAATGTCGCAAGGGCATCATGATGGAAAAGAACGTATCGGTGAGCTTGGGTCCTTGATTTATGATCTAACTCGACATACTCAATCCCGCCAATTCGTTGACCACCATTTTCGAATAAATAAGGAACACCACTATCATTTTCTGGACATCCAAGATTTCTCGATGGTCTATTAAACCGAGTTTCGATTCCTTCTAGATATCTAGAATAGAATGTATTACATTCCTCTGCCAAGTAACCTTCGGCAATTGAACCTTCTGGAAACCTTTTGTTTAGCACGTAAGACCCCAACTTGCCCAAGAACCTACAAAAATACTACAAGTTAAACATTTTCCACTATATTGAAAATAAAAATGAAGTGACAAATACTTGTTTTGGTTAATGACGTAGTACCTTTCTATTGGATACATCCACCTAGAAGAAACCAGTCCACCAAGTTTTGCTTGTAATGGCAAGTGAATAACCAAATGCACCATTATAGTGAAAAAAACTAGGAGGAAAAATCTTCTCTAGATTGCATAAAGCCAATGCAGCGCGATCTTGAAGTTTGTCAAGCTCATCTACCTTGAGAACCTTAGCAGAGAGAGCTTTGAATATGTTACAAAGCTCAATTATGACCACTGTCACTCTCTTCGGCATTGATGACCGTAAGGCTATTGGAAGTAAGTCATGCAATAAGACATGACAATCATGTGACTTCAAATTGTACAATTTCCGTTCACTCACATTCACACATCTTGATATATTTGAGGCATATCCATCCGGAACCTTGATGTTCTTCAAAACTTGACAGAAGACCTCCTTCTCCTTTTTAGACATAGCATAACAAGCTAGAGGAATGCTTGTCTTTCCATTTTGATCAGATTGAGGATGAAGATCAGGTCGGACTCCCATCTCAAATAAGTCAAGACGACTATTGAGATTGTCTTTTGATTTTCCATCCATGTCAAGAATGGTGCCAATGATGTTATCACAAACATTCTTCTCTATATGCATCACATCAAGGTTGTGACGCAATAGATTGTGTTCCCAATAAATCAAGTCAAAGAAAATACTCCTCTTCTTCCACAAAGATGCCTCATTAGGGCCAACACCATCATCAACGCCTTCGGTTGGATCATCCAAGTCACCATCTGTAAGGTTTCTTCTTCGTTTTGCAGCTTTCTTTTTCCCCTTGCCATAAGAGAATTCACGACCATTCAACATATCAATGATGTCGGAACCAGAGGTAACTGAAGGTGCTTCCCGAGACTCCGTCGTGTTGTCAAATGCACGCTTCTACGATCTAAAGGGATGTTGTACCTCCAACCACCTCCGATGTCCCTGATAAGAAAACTTCTTACCGTGCTTCAACCAATTGGAACATGTTTTG
>AWWV01008391.1:0-24905 GCA_001974805.1 Corchorus capsularis
ATATTCCCTAAGGGGACACATGTCAACCCTTAAATCCCGCACGTGCAGTCTGCTAAAACCCACTGACAGTGTATTATATAATTTTTCTTATAGGATTATTATACAACACGCTGTCAGTGTAAACTTTAGACTCTAAGCGAATTAAGAAGTTGACACATACCTCATTTCATCATCAATTAAATATATAATATTAAAACATATTCCCCAAGGGGACACATGACAACCCTGAAACCCTGCACGTGCAGTCAGCTAAACTCCACCGACGGTGTATAGTATAGTTTCTCTTATAGAATTATTATACAATAAACTGTCAGTGTAAATTTTGGACTCCATAAGCGGGTTAAGAAGTTGACACATACCTCATTTCATAATAAATTAAATATTTCATATTAATACATATTCCTTATGGGGACACATGTCAACCCTTAAACTCCACACGTGCAGTGTGCTAAACTCAACTGACGGTGTATAATACTTAATAGGATTATTATACAATACACATTCAGTGTAAATTTTGGACTTCATAAGTGGGTAAAGAAGTTGACACATACCACATTTCATAATTAATAAAATATTTAATTTTAATACATATTCCCTAAGAGGACACATGACAACCTTTAAATCCTGCACGTGCAGTCTGCTAAACTCCACTGACGGCGCATTGTATAATTGTTCTAATAGGACTTATTATACAATAAATTATTAATGTAAATTTTGGACTCCATAAGCGGGATAAGAAATTGACACATACCCCATTTAATAATTAATTATAGATTTAATATTGATACATAATCCTTAAGGGAACAGATGTTGACCCTTAAACCTCGCACGTGCAGTCTGTTAAACTCGACTGACGGTGTATATTACTAATTTTTCTTATAGGATTACTATACAATACACTGGCAGTGTAAAATTTTGGACTTCATAAGCGGGTTAAGAAGTTGACACATGCCCCATTTCGTAATTAATAAAATATTTAATATTAATGCATATTCCCTAAGGGGACACATGTCAAACCATAAACCCCGCACGTGCAGTCTGCTAAACTCTACTGACAGTGTATTGTATAATTGTTCTTAAAGGATTATTATACAATGCACTGTCAATGTAAATTTTGAACTCCATAAACAGGTTAAGAAGTTGACATATACCACATTTCATAATTAATTAAAAATTTAATATTAGTACATATTCCCTAAGGGGACACATGTCAACCCTTAAACCCCGCACGTGCAGTCTGCTAAAATCCACTCACAGTGTATAGTATAATTTTTCTTATAGGATTATTATACAATACACTGTCAATGTAAATTTTGGACTCCATAAGCGGGTTAAGAAGTTGACATATACCTCATTCCATCATTAATTAAATATATAAAGTTAATACATATTCCCTAAGGGGAGACATGTCAACCCTTAAACCCTGCATGTGCAGTCTGCTAAACTCTACTAACGATGTATGTATAGTATAATTTTTCTTATAGGATTATTATACAATACACTGTCAGTGTAAAATTTGGACTCCATAAGCGGGTTAAGAAGTTGACATATACCCCTTTTCATAATTATTTAAATATTTAATATTAATACATTTTCTCTAAACTTCATTAACAGTATCTTGTATAATTTTCCATATTAGATAAATTAAATATATGCATATCGTTTATCTACCTTATTAGATAAATTCTAACAAAAAAAATTCTTGATCTGTTTGTAAAGTGAAATTAAAAGGAATTGATTTTGATTAAATTGAAAATTAGTGAAAATGAATAATTAGAACTAAAATTAATTGAATTGAATGATTTATTTAGTACATAAAGATATATAAAGTAAATGAATTTGAAAATACTATTAATAATAATTGATTTTGATTTGGAAATATTCAGTTCAAATCAAGTTTTCAATAATAGAAATTTTCATTGATACTAATTAATTTAGATTTTAAAAAATTCACATAAAATTATTACTAATTATATTAAGAGTTGCATTAATTTAGTCTTTTACGATAGCAATATTAGTGTTTTTTATTTAAGAAAGGTATAATAATACTTCATTAATAAAATGTTTCAGAATCAAATGGATGGTGGTAGAACACAATACCAAACATATATAGTTAGCACCACTACCAAAATGTAATTGTTTTTTTTTTTTGAAAGGCAGAATTTTTATTAATGGTTATGAGAGAATTACAAAGCAACACCCTAGGAAAGCGAACAAACACTCACACAGCCCACTTCAATAAGTCCCTAGCTAATAATAAAAGAAAACAACAAACACCACCTCTGCTAGTTTGCTCCCAAGTTACTCAATCTATAAGCTTATCAGAAGGCCAGAAATCCAATAGGCAATCGCATTGATTCCTCTTCCCAGTTCCCACTCAAAAAGTCTTGTCCAAAGATGATTCCAACCAAAAGAACTCCTCTCTCCACATGTAAAAAGCCCACCAGAAGCACGTACTAAATCATAAGAAAGAAGACGTTTGAAACATACCCCATACCATTTTCCAAAACCACTTCGAAGCACAAACTTACATCCTATCGGTCAGCCCCTGGAAAACCAATGATGTCCTCTACATCCTATACATCCTACCAAAATGTAATTATGCTTACAATAATGGAAGGAAAATAGACTTATTATAGTATAGTCAAAAGTTGTTCATGATTTACATGTTTAAAAAAGAATTTAAATATGGTGCTAAAAAATAAAATCCCCAAGCTCATTATATTGAAGTCATAGTGAATATTTTTATTAAGTTATAAAGTTTTTACTTACAATATAAAGTTTTATAAAGTTCTGCCAAATCCTTATTAAGTTTTTTAAAAACCTTATTAAAGGTTTAGTAATATCATTAAGTTTTTGGTAACATTGAAGCTTTTTATTAATAGAAATCATGTTAAAAGTTTTTAGCGACCTCATTAAATTATAGACTTTCTTAATTGATTTGCCTAACTACTAAATTATGTAATTGATTAGTTTAAAAAATAAGAATTACTAATTTCGTCAACTGGAATGGCTATCAATTACTATGTCTTTCACTTTGAATAATCTCAATAGTAATTAGTAATGTTTACGCAAAGCTATTGATTTGAGGAAAATATTGAAAGATTTCAAATTTCATTTCCACTAAAAATACAGCTCATTCAAATTGATAAGAAAAAGTAACATGCTAATAAAGTTACTTATGTTCAGTAACTTCTCATTTATTAAAATTTCAATAACCTTGCATTCTTGGTAATTTTAGTAACATTTCATCTATCAAAGGTTACCCAAAATTATATAATTAGTTAGGAAAAAAAATGGTAACATTTTACCAAGATCATTAAATATTAATTAGTCTACTAAGAATAATTAATATTTCCTTTTAAGAAGATGTAACATAAATTAAGATTTGAAATTTGAAAGCCAAAAAAGGGAATTGAGACTATTTCTATGGGATTTAATAAGTAACCGAAAGTTTTTATTTTATAAAAAACTAAAAACTATTGTAAAGTTTTTCTAAAAAACTCAACTTTGACATTCAATCGATTGTAATTGAAAATAATACATAATGCATTTAAATAGTAATATTTTAATTGAAAAGGAGTAAATTATGGAAGTTGTTATTTTGAAATACGGTAACCAAAAAAATTGATTAAAAAATTAAGTTTACAAAATTAAGATATTTATTTATATATTGAATTCACAAAGTAAAGTTGTAAAAAGCAAAAGGAGAATAATCTCCAAAACAGAGTATACCTTTACCTTTACATAGTATTCTTTTTGTCTTGAATTACTCTATTTTAACTTCAATCACTTATACAAAAGCTATATTCCAAGACAATATATTTCACCAAAAAAAAATATTGCAAGACAATATCTATCAATAACATTATTAAAAATAAAATGAGCTTGAGATTATATAAGAAAAATGCTAGTAAAAAGTACCTAAAAGAAGGAATTTTCACCTAAAAAAATGAAAAACGCTAAAAAAATAAGAATAAGAAACATTAACTACATAATTGGCTTAGAAGAAAAACATCAATGAAAGAGAATAACATAACAATAATAGTCTAAGAGAAAAGATCTATGAAAAATAAAATTTCGATATAAAAAAAACCAATTCAGAAAAGAGAGATGAAAAAGAAAGACATACCACGTTAGAAAATTGGTACAAATGAGTGTTTATTTAGAGGGATGATATGCTTTGAAAACTTTTATGTAATTAATAGCATTAATATTGATTTATGAAATCATGAAATTAATGATTTCAATGAAAATTGAATGTGATCTATAGAATATAAATTAAAATGAAATTGTATTATATATACGGTAAAAAAGAAAAAAGAGGAGAAAGATACCATATATAATTGTGTTCCTTGATTCATGTCATAAATATTAAATAGTGATTATTATTAATACAAATATATAGTCAGGGTGATTTAGAAATTTAAGAAATTACCTCAAAAAGAATTTTAAGAAATTGCTAAAGGTTTATTTTGTCTTAATATATAAGAAACCCTTATAAATTCACACGGTTGTTTCCCTAAATATATTAAAGGCTTTTTCCATCTATAATCAATAGTTAGAATTATTTACTTTTCAACTAAAATCTTTAAAATTTGTCAGAGAAATTATTGTTCTTTCTTAAAATATACCAAAGATTTTTTTTAATCAATAATGAATATTAGAATTATTTAGAGACACTTGTCGAGATTTGGAGGCCTCAACATTTAAAGAGTTACCATTCTCGTAGTGTACATTGTTTTAAATATATATATATATATATATATGATTTCTAAATTACCATTACTAAATAATATTTTAATTATTATATTATTTTTTTAATCATAAATTATTCCACTATTAATTATTAGATTTTATAATACGTATATTAAATTATAAGAAAGTCAAACGTCCTATTTTTTTTTTTGAGAAAATCCAACGTCCTATTTAATTTTGCCTTTTGTCTTTGTTTCCAGTCGTTGTATTTAATTTTGCTTTTTGTCTTTGTCTTCAACGTCCTATTTGAGTTTTGATAATCTGAAGCAAATGTGCATTGGGTCTTTACTTTGGATGGTCCAATTTCTCATTCCTATAGGGCCTTTTTTAATTAGTTTTGATGGGCAATTAGTTTGAATATTCAGATCCTATATCTTATTAGGCCATGACTTTATAACTATCTATACTATATATAAGTACGAATAAGGGGAAACTTTACATTTTCCTATTGTACCATATTTCTTCAAATATATTTCTAAATTGCCATTATTAAATAATAATTTAATTATTTTACTATTAAAATTTTATAAATTTATATTATTCTCATTAATTAGGATCCAACATGGCCAATAGGGATGCCCCACATCATCTTTAGCATCTGAATTTTCGTCCAAAACATTCTCAAAGTCGGTTTGGGAGAAAATCAATTCTGTCCAGAAATTACAAGGGCCAAATCATCCACCGAAACGGCAGAATTAGGTCTCGAGATAAGCATAAAAGTTGTAGATCTCGGAATCCTCTTTCCAACGGTACCTCATTTGCATTTTTCTGAGCTTTGAATCAAAAGTTATGAATTTTCTTCCAAAACTGCTCTTGTGAAGTTCTCCTTTCAATGGGATTTAACAATGTTGCATCATGGCTGAATCATTATTACATCATAATTACTGATTGGACTTGGACTCCTTCTTTGGGCTTCCATATTAACGAGTTGGGTTTAAGAATATCAGATTTAGACTTCAAGTCACCTGGTTTGACAATTTGGACTTCATAAACTCAAACGAGCATAATGAGCCGAAATGAGACAAAATCAATAGTTTCTCCAAAGCTATAGAAAGCTTAATTATCACAATTTTATAGAAAGGTTATCAAAGAGATTATCAAAATGTCATAGCGAGGTTATAAGAATTTCATAGTGTGGTTAACAAAATTTCATTAGGAGGTTACTAATATTTCATGGGGAGGTTATCAAAATTTTATAATGTGGTTATCAAAATTTCATATGAACGTTATAAAAGTCTCAATTTCATAAGGAGTACCAAAATTTGATAGAAGGTTATCAAATCTCATATAGTGATTATCGAAATTTCATAAAGATCATATCATCAAAATTTATAGGAAGAACATCAAAATTTCATAGTGTTGTTATCAAAATTTCAAAGCGAGGTTATCAAAATATGATTATCAGAATTTCATAGAGGGGTCAACAAAATTTTATAAAGAGGTTATCAAAATTTCATAAAGAGGTTATCAAATTTTAAAAATGTGATTACAAAAATTTCATAGTATGCCTACTAAATTAGGAAGGTTATTAAACTTTTATTATGGAGTAATCAAAATTTCAGGGAGGATATCAAAATTTCAAGGATGATATCAAAATTTCATAGTTTAGTTTTCAAATTTTCATAAGAGGGTTATCCAAATTTCCTAATATGTAGATCAAAATTTCATAGGGAGAATAACAAAATTTCATAAAGAGGTTATCAAAATTTGTAGTTATCAAGATTTCATAAGAAAGTTATCATAAAAAATAGTGTAATTATCATAATTTAATAGAGATTGTTAACCTCCCTAAGGAATTTTGAAGACCTCAATATGAAATTTTGATAACCAACACTATGAGATGTGGATAACCTCCATATGATATACTGATAACCATGTTATGAAAATTTAAAAACCTCCATATGAATTGTTAGTAATCACATTCTGAAATTTTGATAATCACACTATGAAATTGTCATAACCTCGCTATGAAATTTTGATAAATCTTCCTATAAAATTTTGATAAACCTCCCTATAAAATTTTGATAACTTTCTTATGAAATCTTGATAACTACAAATTTTGATAACCTCCCTATGATTTTTTGAAAACCTCATTATAAAATTTTGTTAATCTCCCTATGATATTTTGATCTACATACTATGGAATTTTGATAACCCTCTTATGAAATTTTGAAAACTAAACTATGAAATTTTTATATCCTCCCCGAAATTTTATATCCTCCCTAAAATTTTAGTAAAAGTTTAATAACCTTCCTAATTTGGTAACCATACTATGAAATTTTGATAACCTCCCCAGAAATACCACTATGAAATTTTTGTAATCATATTTTGAAAATTTGATAACCTCTTTATGAAATTTTGATAACCTCTTTATAAAATTTTGTCGACCCCTCTATGAAATTCTGATAATCACATTATGTAATTTTGATAACCTCGCTTTGAAATTTTGATAACAATACTATGAAATTTTGATAATCTTCCTATAAATTTTGATAATCTGATCTTTATGAAATTTTGATAATCAGTCTATAAAATTTGATAACCTTCTATCAAATTTTGGTACTCTGTATGAAACTGAGACTTTTATAACCTTCATATGAAATTCTGATAACCACACTATAAAATTTTGATAACCTCCCCATGAAATATTAGTAATCTCCTAATGAAATTTTGTTAACCACACTATGAAATTCTTATAACCTCGCTATGACATTTTGATAATCTCTTTGATAACCTTTCTATAAAATTGTGATAATTAACCACCTTATGAAATTTCAATAACCAACCTAATAAATTTTAATAACATGATCCTATGAAATTTTGGTAACCACATTATGAAATTTTGATAACTTCCATATAAAATTTTGGTAACCACACTATGGAATTTTGATAACTTCCTCATGAAATTATAATAACCATCTTATGAAATTTTGATAACCACATAGAGACAAGAAAATCAAAATCATAATATCACCTACTCTTCTAACTCAACAATTTCCAATTGAACAAAATGATTGCGGCAAAACATTATATAACAAAGAGATGGACCTTCACTAACAATAGCATTGTACGTGTTAGTATTAGTTTAATCTTTTTATTGACATTTAAAAATTGAAATTAAAAGTAAAATATTAAATTCAAAAAATAATAGTAAAGGAGATTTACATGTTCATCAACTAAAATTAATTTGACAAACTTATAATTCGGTCTAAATTTAAATTTTTAATAAATTTTTAAATAATAAAATTATACTAAATTTTAATAATGGAAATTTAGAAATATATTTGGAAAAAAGGGTGCAATCGGAAAACATAAAGTTTCCCATTATTCGTATAAATTTGCATGTTCATCAATGAAAATCAATTTTACAAAACTTATAATTCGGTCTAAATTGAAATTTTATATTTAATTTTTAAATAATAAATTTTAATAATGTCAATTCAGAAATATATTTGAAGTCTAAATCTGATTTTTTTAAACCCAATTCGTTAATATTGAAGCCCAAAGAAGGAGTCCAAGTCCAATCAATAATTATGATGCAATAATGATTCAGTGATGATGCAACATGTTAAATCCTATTGAAAGGAGAACTTCACAAGAGTAGTTTTGGAAGAAAACTCATAACTTTTGATTCAGAGCTCAGAAAAATGCAAATGAAGTACCGTTGGGAAGAGAATTCGGAGATCTCCAACTTTTATGTTATCTCGAGACCTGATTCTGTCGTTTCGGTAGATGATTTTGCACTTGCAATTTCTATACAGAATTGATCTTCTCCTAAACCGACTTGGAGAATGTTTTGGACAAATATATATATATATATATGTATATAAATAGTTTCTGACTGATATTTACACAAAATTATTAACCCGTTGGTTGGATGTTTTTTTTTTTTTTTCTTTTTTTTGACTTTGAACACAAATGTAACAGTTATTGTCTAATTAACTACGAGGGTTTGCTACTTTGGTGGATTTACTGTTTATTAGAAGAAATAGGAATTGCAAAAAAAAAAAAATGGAAAATGAATGGTGGTGGGTACCGATTGAGGTATTAGATTCAAATGTTCACTAATGAGATTTGACGGATATAAAGACTAAAATTTCTCCATCTTGTTAATTGGGATGGAATAAGAATTTTCTTTTTCTCCAAACTAAAATTTGAAAAAAATCTCATCATAATGAAATGCATTTGATTTCCTACATCGAGAATTTATCTTAAAAAAATCAAAGTGGGATCTTTCTTTTTTTGGTTACAAAAGTGGGATCTTTCAATATATCTCTCAATCTCTCAATATAGAATATGTCAATTTTTGGGCGGTCCTATATTTTCATAGCAAAAATAATAACCCACATTGAATGTGGTTGTAAAAATTTGTTGCACCACTCAAGGTGGGAGCTGAGGTGAGGTGATCAGTGGAGTAGTAGTTGTCAAGAGATTTCCTCTAAAATGTTGTAATGTAAAATCAGGTCCATCTTTTGAGAAGTGCACCATATGCCATCACCAGTAGCAATTTTCCTCAGTTCAACAACCTTGAATTATTGTCTCCAATCAAAATTTCAATAGTTGAATTAAATGCTGTTTGGTCCCCTTGTTGTATAGATTGTCTTATGTATGCAATTAAAGGAATGACATAGAGAAGAATAGTAATGATAAAATGAGTCATTTCTATAAGGTTTTTAAAGGATAATAAGTTTCTCCATTATGATGGAAATAAAATATTGGAAACATTATTCCCAAAATACAATGCTTATTTAGAGAGAAATCTTAGTTGCGCTCTTAAAATTCTCTTGAACAAAATTAAAAAACACTGATAATGATCATAATCAGATACGGAGCCAGAAATTTTATTTTAGGGGGAGGAAGACGAACATTCTATACGATATTAAAGTGAAATTTAGTTTTGATATTCAATGGACACTTATATAATATATTATATTTTTATATCTTATAAAAGTAAACTAGAGGTATTTCTATATCAAAATCGAAATTTTTCAATAAGTTTCATAAGTTTTCATCTTAGATGAGATGATTAAAAGCAAAAATTAATTTGCTCGAATGAAAAATCGAGTTCAAGACTTTTCCTTTCGCTACCTTTCACTACCTCTTATGTGGGGAAAAAAACCTTCTTACAATTTTTTATATATAAATAAATAAAGTTTACTATAGAAAAAAGTTTATATATTAAAATAAGATTGCACGAAACCACGTACAGTTTAAACGTGATAACATAAACTTCAATATTAAGGCAAAGACTTAGATGTTACCATGCTTCTAGTTTAAACTCTTAATAAATATAGTTAGACTAATTGATTAATTTGAATTACTCAAAAACATTAACTTATTCTATATATAGTTAAATTGATAAATAATTTAAAATTACTACAAATAATTAATGGTCATTTAAGTATAAATGAATCAAAATCATATAATTCGTTTCATAAAAAACACCTATATATTTCTTAGGGGGGCAAAATTGAAGTTCGATTGAGTTGCATGATGAAAAGAAAACATGTATATATAAGCTCTTGAAGAACTTTGGGGAAGCGGTCGCCATCCCCTGCCACCCCCTAGTTCCGTCCCTGATCATAATGAATGCTTACGAGAGAATATAAAAGAAAATAGACTAAAGATATGTTTTTTACTATCTCTATCGTTATTGTTGTTGTTTAGACCGAATTAGAGTGTATTTATAGGCTTTAATAGCTGTATTAAACACCTTTGAATGAATAGACATGTAAACTCTGTATTTAATTGTTCAGTTTATTATTCATGAATCAATATGTTATTCATCAATTCTGGAAATTTCCATATAATTACTTCGTTTGATTAGATCTCAACTCCGGTCAACTAAAACAAATCAATTTTTCTTTTTGAGAATTTCTCAATAAGTTTCAATTGAATAAATTTATAAGTTCAATAGATTGAGACAAGTTAGAAATGCTCAACAACTTTTCTAGAATGTTATAATTCTTAGTCGATTGAAATCACACGAGGCAATTAACATGTTTTGAAACGTGTTCACAAAGCCTTTAAACAACACTTACCATGTTTTCCATATTAACAATGTATTATTATTAGGAAGTATATTAGATGCATTTATATATGACTGGACCTATCCAAGGTTCGGGTTATCCATCCAAATCTGAAGGCCCACTTGAAATTTGAGAGGCTTGGATAAGCATATAAGACCCGTGTTAAAACATGGCTCAAGCCTTGATTTTGATGTTTTAGGCCTGATCTCGGCTTGAATTACATATAAATAATACAAAGTTATTTTATTATTTATATATATTTATAATAATATTAAACAATTTATATGTGTATTGTAATTTGAACTTGAAAAAATTCTACTAAAATCTATTTTTTAAATCAAAACTTATTTATATTCATTTTATTATAATAATATTTGTGTTTTAATTTCTAATTTTTATTTTTAAATAAAATTTCATTATTATTTTTACTTAAAAATTTAAATATCGCGGACTTGTGTATTGGTGATGTCTTTAAAAATATAGACGAGTTTTGAACAAAACAATAGGCCCATTTTTCGGATGAGCCAAGCTTGAACAAGCATGAATACCATAATTATTGTGTCTAGACACGGCTCGACCCATAGACTCCTCAGTTAATATGACCATATATACTATATGTTATTTGAAACAGTTAAAAAAATTACTAAAGGCTCCTTTTGAGAATCGATGAGGAGGCTGTGTTTGATTAATTTTTGTCCTTTTTTGTCTTTTAGGCACCTGTCAAATGACTAAAAAGGTCCTCATTTGGGTTCTTACCTTTGACGTTCTCCCTTGTTTTTTTTGGTAATTGATCGAGTCAAAATTAATCCTACTTTTATGATCATTTTCCTATGTTTTTTGGTATTTTATGTGTGATTTAACCTTATTTTACAAGTATTTGTGTTTTTAGGTCTTGAAGAGAAGAAAAGTGAAAGCTTGTAGTTTTTCACTATTTTTGGAGCTAATTTGATGACTTTTTACACAAATACGGACTTAGCATTTTTAAGAGAAGATTTGAAGATTCAAAGTTCGTGATTGAAGATTAATTGAAGATAATTCCAAGTCATGAATATCATTGGAAAAATATTTCAAGGAGAAAGAACTAAGGATTGAGTTTAAATCGCGAAGGAATGAAGACATGTTATGGAGAGACCCTGAAGACATGGGCTTATGCATATTTTACATTGGAGCATAATCAACCCAGCTGGGCCCACATTGGAGTCGGTTCTGCCCCAATCTGTGCACGAAAGCCCTTCCCAATATCCAATTCCCACAACCCTAGTCTTAGTTGGATTAGGATTCTACGCAGTCTCAGTAAAACAGTCATAACTTTTGGCTCAGACCTCCAAATAATGCGTTTAAATATGTGTTGGAAAGAGGACTCCGAGATTTACAACTTTACTGTTTTGCTCAAAGCCCAGTTCTAGCATCTTCGATGCCGAAAATGCCCTTAAAGTTTATGCGGAATTCGAGTCTTTGCACAAGTCCGATTTTTACTCTAAGGAAGACCTTTAAACCAACTTGGAGACCAAGTTAGGAGTCTAAACCGACCTAGGAAGCTGTTTAGGTTAAATCCTAAGTCTTCTAGGAGTCTTATTAATCCACTGTAAGTACCCACCTTATGTTAATCCTGGAGAACACAATTTACAATTCACAATTCTCTTCATCTATTATTTTCTTCTTCTAGTTTTAGATTTAGGGATTCACCCCCTCTCTTTGGTTAGAGGGGTGCGATACCTAGTTGACTACCCAAGGGAAGATTTGGACATCCAAGTTTGTAAGTTTGTTCAAGTTTCTCATGGATTTTTCCAAATCCATGAGTAGCTAAATTAGTAGCTAAATTCTTAATACTTCTTTTCCTTTGGTTATTTCAATCTTTAATTTATGGGCAGACTTTTGTTCTTCATAATTTGATTTATCTACTGAATATGTTTCTTAATCTCTGTTCTTAATCTTATACTTTCATGTTTGATTGATTAGAGTGCACAACTAATCTTGATAATTGTGTTGGTTATTGCTAAATCAATTTTGGTGAGATGACTAGTAACTAGGTTGATTAAGTGTAGTAGATTAAGTTCTGTGATATGACTTAATGGGATTGTCAAACCTTATTAGATCTAGACTGTGATATGCTAGATATAATGAGTTTGGTTATATTTTTATGCATGTGAGAATTATAATTGATATGCTTAATGCTTTATTCTTTATGAATCTTAAGCCGTGATGGTAAAGATGAGTAGAGAATAATAGGGGTTTATCACTGTGATATGGGTAAATCTATTTAGCATGTTAGGGTTTTCCCTAAACCAATTATTCAATAGTATTTGTCTTAATAGTGAAAGATTGATGTTTTATTCTTGTTAATCCTTAATGACCGTGACAACACAGGATTATTGAGGTGAAACTAGATCTGGAATTATTTTGATGATGTTAATCAAATAAAATGTTTTGTGTTGATAAACCATACCTTAATTGATTGATTTCAACCATTGGAAAGGTAGTATGCTTTTTAATTTAATAGTTTTGTTTAGTGTTTTATTTAGTTTTAGTTTAATTTACTTTGCTTTATTTTTAAATTAATTGTTTTCTTTATAATTGTGATATTTAATCCTCTTTCTTTCTAAGTGTTTTTGAGTATTCTTAGAAAAATTTTGTCTTTGATATCTGCTTCACGCTTCTCTGTGGGATTCGACCCCTACTTGTCCTAACTACTTAGTAAGGATTTGTGGGGATTTATCTTGTGATTTGCTGACAACCGATCAGTAATTGACTATATTTGCTCTTAAATGCATTTCTCTTTCTTCCATTACCAAGATAATAGCGTTTCATTTCATTTTGTTCCCTCTTTTTGACTTTTGGTTTTCTGCCTCTTCGCTTACTTCTATCAGCCTATCAATTTCCAGGTTTGTTTCAGAAAAAAAAGTAATTGCTGCTATTAGTTAAATGACTCCAATTGCTGGTGAAAATGCCCGTGTTCTAAAACAAGGTAGACCAGAAATTCTTATGTACAAATTATATTCAGCTTTCTTGGAATTCAATACCTATATAGTTTTATTTTGCAAGTATTGACCAAAACATCTAACTTTAATTAATTATTAATAATTAATTATTAATAAGAATTATTATAGTCGTATGACATTAGTATCTAAACTATATGGTTGTTTTATGCTTTGAATTTGGAGTTTATACAGATTGTAAACCTTCTCTTTAAGTATCACTACATGTTCACTTTGGGAATATGTTTTGTAATTTATATATAACTCTTTATGTGAGAATTCACTTTCTCCTTTTATATTATATATAATTATTAAGTATAAGTATGCATGATTTTGAAAACCCATGCATGGCTTAAAAGTATGTACATTATTAAGTATAGCGTTTTACTTTCAACTCTTCGTTCTTGAATTTAGACAACACAATATGTTTAAAAAAGTGAATAAACTAAAGCGATATAAAGAGTTTAACTAAATTGATGAGAAAGAGGATATTGTAAGTTGTATGGTTAATGTCCAAGAATAAGAAATGGATTACAAGCTATGACTTTGTCAACACAAGGTGAATCTTATAGCTATAAAACTCAACCACCATAAATAAGATATGAATAAAGAAAATTGAGATCCATTTAACATGCAAACTATTTCACAAATACACAAAATACTTCAAACAATAGTAACAGAATCTATAACAAAGAATGCCCATAGCTCCAGCACGGGCCGATCAACTTGTAAATAGTATATACAACACGTCAACACCCATAAGATTTGTTTCTTAATTACTACTTTGATTAAATGGTTTAGTTTCATGTGTTCAAGAGAGATGAAGGGCAGTAAGTAAAAGGAAAAAAAGAGAGATATGGAAAGTAAGAAACTAAAAGGAAATATCTGTCTCAAATTTTGCATGTTAACCGTTTGTCCTCAAAAGTTAAGGAAACTAAACTTTAAAATGATATATGAATATGTTTTTAACCAGGGATAGCAGTGGGCAGATTTT
The DNA here is from genome assembly GCA_001974805.1 of Corchorus capsularis. Lineage (NCBI taxonomy): Eukaryota > Viridiplantae > Streptophyta > Magnoliopsida > Malvales > Malvaceae > Corchorus > Corchorus capsularis. Next base: position 14,757 of record AWWV01008391.1, read on the forward strand.
AGGCTGATATACGATCCGTTCGAATCCATTTAGGGTAGGGGTGTAAATGAATAGGGTGTTCAATGAACAGCTCGTGTTCGTGTTCGACGAACAACTTGTATTCGTGTTCGTTTAGGGCTCATTTATGTTCATTTGATAAGATAAACGAATGAACTCGAACAAAATTTTAGTGTTCATTTAATAAACGAGCCAAGCTCGAACAAGGGGTGTTCGGTTTGTTTATGTTTGCGAACATGCTCAATTGATGTTCGTTTATTGTTCGTTTAATAGCTCGTTTATGTCAGTTAATTAAGATTATAATAATAATATGTGTAATAATTTTTTAATTTCAAATAATATTTTGATTTTTTTAGAAATATTTATTAATATGTACTAAATATTAGAATATTTATTTAATATGCAATAACTATTATTAGAAAAAATATGTAATTATTAGAAATTAATTTCTAATGAAATATTTCTTATAATATTTGTTTGTGAACAGACTCAATTAGTGTTCATGAACACGTTCATCTATTGTTCACGAACAAGTCAATTTAAACGAGCCGAACGTAAACGAACATGAACACTGTGTTAATAAACGAACACGAACTCGAACACCCTATCAAAATTTTAAACGAACACGAGTCGAGCTCGAATAGCAAAATGTTCGTGAACACGACTGGTTCGTGTTCGAGCTTGCCTCCTTTACACCCCAGTTTAGGGCGGATTTAGATAGTGGTATAAACGAACATGAACACTGTGTTAATAAACGAACACGAACTCGAACACCCTATCAAAATTTTTAAACGAACACGAGTCGAGCTCGAATAGCAAAATGTTCGTGAACACGACTGGTTCGTGTTCGAGCTTGCCTCCTTTACACCCCAGTTTAGGGCGGATTTAGATAGTGGTATATGGATACATAGTGGATTTGGATAGTGAATATTAAGGAAACTAAAATTTAAAATGATATATAATCGTATCATGTTTACATCGGTGATTGAGCCAAAATAGACCCTACTTTTATGATCATTTTCCTATGCTTTTTAATATTTTTATGTGTGATTTAACCCTATTTTGTAAGTATTTGTGTTTTTAGGTCTTGAAGAAAAAAATAGTGGTTGTTTTTCACTATTTTTGGAGCTATTTTGATGACTTTTTACGCAAATATGGACTTGACAATTTGAAGCGAAGATTTGGAGATTCGAAGTTCGTGTTTGAAGATTTATTGAAGATAATTTCAAAGATTGAAGACCATTGAAGAATTAATTCAAGAAGCAAGAATTGAGGATCGAGTTTAAATCACGAAGGATTGAAATACATTCTATGGAGAAGCCCAGAAGCCTTGATTTTTGGATATTTTATATGGGATGATACTCAGGCCATATAAGCCCACAATTGGAGTTAAAATCCCTATTTGTGCCGCATAAGTCCAAGGAAATATCCAATTCCCGCATAATCCCACAATCTAGTCCTACTTGGATTAGGATTCAACGCAGTCTCGGTAAAAAGACCATAACATTCTGTTCAGACGTCCAAATTTGGCCCGTGAGTAGGTGTTGGAAAGCTAACTCCGATACCTACAACTTTGCTTTGAAGCCCAAAACCCAGTTCTGCCATCTTCAAGCCCAAAATTGCTATCGAAGTGCCTACACGATTCCAAAATTTTCCAGGATATGATTTTCACTCTTATTTCGCCCCGAGGAGAGTTTTAATCCAACTTGGAGACCAATTTAGAGCCTAAAACGTCTTAGAGTCCTATCCTAAGTATAATTGGAGTCTTTAGGTTATTTTTCCACTATAAATACCCACCTTTTGTAACCCTAGAAAATAATCTCTCATAATTCTAATCTTCTACCTTTCTTTAATTTTGTTTTTCTCTAGTTTTAGGTCTAGGGTGCCGCACCCTCTCTTTGCATAGAGAGGTGCGGCAACTCTAAGGTTTGCTAAAGGAGATTCCGCCCCCTTCAAGTTTTGTAAGTTTTCTTATGTTTCTTATGGATTTTTCCAAATCCATGAGTAGCTAAATTCTTAATACTTCTTATCCTTTGGTAAATTTAATCAATTAATTATGGTGAGATTTGTGTGCTTATAATTTGATGTTTGTTCTTGATTGATAGTTTTTAAATATCTGTTTTAATCTTATAATCTCTGCAACTATTGATATAATTTGATAGATCTATAGTTAAATCAAATTTAGAGTTGACAATCAGGTTTGGTTGTGTGGTAACAATTGGATGAGAATTGACGTTCCTTCCAAGGGATTTAAAAATCAATGACCGATTTATTTGCTTGTTGTTTGGTTTTACTTGTTAAGCATGTGTGAAAAATAATTGTTCTTAATGTTTTGTTCCTTAGAAATTTCTAAGCCTGGAAGGGTAATTGATTGTTAATGAATAAAAGGGATAATTAAGCATGGAAGGGATTTTTATCTAATAAACATGTTAGGGTTTTCCCTAGACCAATTATCTAATCAAAAATAAAATATTAAATTCATCTTTAAAATCAAGGATCCATAGTTAAATTGATTGATTTCTACCATTGGAGAAGAAATATGCTTTCTTATTATTGTTTTCTTTTAATTGACATAGTTTAGATTTATTTTACTTTGCTTTATTTTTAGTTTAATTGCTTTACTTTATAATTGTTCTGTTTAATCTCCTGTTTTTGAGTAATTTCTAGAGAAGATTTTATCTTTTTTATAAGTCTATTCCCCTTCTCTGTGGGATTTGACCCCTGCTTGCCCTATCTACTTAGTTAGGTTTTTGTGGGGATTATTTTTATGATTGCTGACGACCGATTATAAATTTTGGCGCCGTTGCCGGGGAAGGAAGGAAAAGATCCAAGATTTAATCATCTTAAGAATTTTCTTATTTTTGCGTTTTTTCTAAAAAAAATAAAAAAATTATTTTCTTTCTTTAATTTTTATTTAAGAACTTTTACTACTAATTTTTCTTTTGAGTCTTTGTTTTTTTAGAAAAAGATCCGATGGAGCAAAAATCAAATGGGTGTTTTACTCAAGAGGAGATTCTTTCTTGTCGACAACTGCTTGGTGAAAACTGGTACCAATATTGGAAAAGATAAAATGCAGTATGCAAGTTCTATATTGACCATGATTTGCCTGAAGCGGAGTTACTCCCAAGTTTTTACGATGGTTTATCCCCCTCAGATCGAGCCACAATTGATGCCGCTAGTGGGGAGCAAGGAACTCTTACGGAGCAAGAAGCACGATCGCGAATGATCCACGACCAAGAACAGATTGACGGTTGCGAGCAATTACCAGAAAAGCGCCTGCACCAATATTGGGAGAGATTCAACAAAATTTGTGATAACCATCCACACCATGGGCTTTCTAAGCAAATCCTTATTGGGATTTTCTATTCTAGTCTAGATCTTTCGGATAAGTACAAGATAGAAATAGCCACTGGTGGAATTCATATGCATAGTGAATCATTCTTTTCGAAAACTCTTAAGGAGCAAAAGGCGATAATTGAAGAAGAGGTAGCCAAAAGCGCAAAAGAGGCATTGATCGAGGCGACTTCATCATGGGAGGAACCTGTCCAATCTGAACCAAGTAAGGTTGAAGGTGAATTTCATGATGTTGCTGACATCCCAATCATGAAGGAAGTTAAAGAAGTTTTAAGAGAAATAAGGGATGCTCTACTAAAGGAGATTCCCAAGATTGTGCAAGCAGAATCAGAGGCATCGAAAGAAGATATCATGATGGACATCCCTCCACCTTCTCCTCCAAGATTTGCCAAGCCAGACGATGAGCAACTTGGACACCCTGAGCTGAACGAAACAAGTGTGCGAGATTTTGTTGATAACCAACTTTTGGAACATGAAAATCAAGATTTCTTGGGAATCAACAAGTTTCTTAAACATGGATGCTTTGGAGAGATCAAATATGAGGGTTGGAAACCCATGGATCAATTCTTCTCTGAGGACAAGAAAATTTACCAAGATGAGGACACTTTTCAAAGGCAAGATGAGAACAATGCTAATCAAGGATGCCGAAAGTACTCATTGCATCAACCTCTCACGGCAACAAAGATGGCATTGTCATTCCTAGCTATTCATGGAGTCGCCCTCAACAAAATTGGTGATTTCTTTCCTTATCTCTTCTTTTCATTTTCATATTTTTGTGCTCAAATTCTTCCAATCTCATCATATTTGCTTTTATGCTTTGAAGTGGTATGATCCACCCTAACAAAGGGAGATGAAGGAAAGTCTAGCCAAACACAATAAAGAAAGGCGCTGCTTGGGAGGCAACCCAAGAATTTACTAACATTTTAATTTTCTTTTTAGTTTTGTTTTTCTTTATCTTTAGGATTTCAAATTAAGGAAACAAGGCAAACAAATCGAGCTTATGTTTTGAACATTTGCAAAGGAAAACGAATGAAAGCCCAAAAGAGAGGAGCAAAGAAAGTAAGCCAAAAACACCAAGAGATGTAGTACGAGACCATGACCGTGCCACACCGGCATGCTTGCTCGACTATGGCCCGACCATCCCTGCACAAGGCCTGGCCAAAACCGACCAGCGCCACTCCCAGCCTCATCCGCACCATACCCGGTCAGGACTGGCCTGCACTACTCCACCCGCGCATCCTGCCTGGCCAAGACCGACCATCGTCGAGTCATCTCAGGCTATCACCGTGCCATCACCGGCCACAGCCGAGCCACCACTGGCCAAATCTGCATTAGCCCGTGTCACGTACCCCTTGCTAATGGAGTTTACGCTTGAAAATAGAGAAGCTTTCTTAAACTCATCTCCATTTACTTTTTCTTTGCATTGCTTTGCTTTGATTGCTTGCCTATTCCTTGATTTGAATTAGTTATTTGCTTTTGTATCTTATTTGTTGTTTTCTATACTTTGATTTGGATCTTTATTATGACTCATATGCTTTGATTGCTATGATTGATGCTTTGAATTGCTTGGATTGCTTGATTGGGTGCACACTTTTTTTGCGAGTCAAGTCTTTCGTTAGCATACTCATCTATTTTTAAAACCACACTTATCACACATTTGCATTTACATGATTTTTCCAAAAATTTCAAAACTTAATTTTTTTTTTAATTTTTTGTCAAAATTCATATGCACATATACATTGAGGACAAAATGTCTTTTAAGTGTGGGGGAGAGAGTCTACATGCATAGAAATCCATGAAAATTTTTCGAAAATTTTGAAGAAATTTTGAAATTTCATATATATATATATATATATATATATTAAGTAATTGATTCAATCATGATTGAAGAATGCTTAGAATTTTTAAGGATGCTTTATTCATTGATTGATTTTTAGCATGTTATCTTATTTCTTAGAATTAGGTATAATTAGAGTTTGTGATAAAAGCAAATTATTTATTGCTTCTATAAATTATCTATTTCTAGAACTTGTGTTTACTCTTTGTTGAAATTACAATTATGATAGTATGTTATGGATATGTCAAGAACAAGTGTGGGGGACTATTTATATAAAAGGGTAGTTAAAAAAAATCTTTTTATAAAATGAAGTGTTTTCATGAAATAGGAGAAGAGGTATTTCCGAGTCACCTTTCCATAGTTGTCACTTTTTTAAAACAAAAGGAGTTAGTAACCCTTGAAAAGAGGATATGAGGCATGGAATTGCAGAAGTATTATCCCTCTGAAAAAAAAAGAGTGCCAGTAGCCTCAAAATAAAAACAATAAACGGAGTTAGTAACCCCTAATCATGAACACTTCGAGGTTAGTAACCTCAATTTTCTAAAATCAATTACCCTTTGAAAATCGTTATAACCCACGAAAACCCTTGATTTGTATCCATGATATGCGTTCCTTTGAGTAATGGAGATAAAGATGAATGCACAAGCTTATGGAAAGAGGTAGTTATAGGATGTAATGAATGATGAGTGATTAGAACTACTTTAATTATGGTTACTTAAGAATAAAGATGCTTGTTATTTCTTGATCTTTTGAATTAAGTACTCTTATTGTTCTTTGTTATTCTAATTTCATGATTGAATTGATCAATGACATATGTATGTATTCAAAATTGATTTTTCGAAAAGAATGGTTTTTAAAGATTTAAACATACATAGACTTGTATAAAATTTGTTCTATTTTTAATACTAACCCATGAGTCTATCGAGTCAGTCTTAAACATATTTGTAGGTGCCGTCCTAGTTAAAGAAAACCCTCAGGTGACATAACACCTCCTGAGTACCTCTATCAGTCTCAGGTTTAAATGGCTTGCGTCATGTGCTAAGTGCCGCCGTACACCTACGAAAGTGGAATCTTTATTTGCATTTGTCTTAGTTTTTGTTTTCTTAGTTTTTATGCACTAGTTTGCTAGGGACTAGCAAAGGTTTAGTGTGGGGGAAATTATGATCGAGCCAAAATAGACCCTATTTTTTTGATCATTTTCCTATACTTTTTGGTATTTTTATGTGTGATTTAACCCTATTTTGTAAGTATTTGTGTTTTTAGGTCTTGAAGAGAAGAAAAGTGGAAACTTGTTGTTTTTCACTATTTTTGGAGCTATTTTGATGACTTTTTACACAAATATGGACTTAGCAATTTGGAGTGAAGATTTGGAGATTCTAAGTTCGTGTTTGAAGATTTATTGAAGATAATTTCAAAGATTGAAGACCATTGAATAATTAATTCAAGAAGCAAGAATTGAGGATCGAGCTTAAATCGCGAAGGATTGAAGACAAGCTATGGAGAAGCCCGGAAGCCTTGATTTTTGGATATTTTATATGGGATAATACTCAGCCCATATAAGCCCACAATTGGAGTTAAAATCCCAATTTGTGCCGCATAAGTCCAAGGAAATATCCAATTCCCGCATAATCCCGCAATCTAGTCCTACTTGGATTAGAATTCAGTGCAGTCTCGGTAAAAAGGCCATAAATTTATGTTCAGACATCCAAATTAGGCCCGTGAGTAAGCGTTGGAAAGTTAACTCCGAGATCTACAACTTTCCTTTGCCCAAAGCCAATTTCTGCCATATTCAAGCCCAAAATTGCTGTCGAAGTCTCTGCACGATTCCAGAATTTTCCAGGATCCGATTTTCACTCTAATTTCGCCCCAAGGAGAGTTTTAATGACCAAGTTGGAGCCTAAAACGTCCTAGAGTCCTATCCTAAGTATAATTGGAGTCTTTGGGTTATTTTTCCACTATAAATACCCACTTTTTGTAACCCTAGAAAACAATCTCTCATAATTCTATTCTTCTACCTTTCTTTAATTTTATTTTTCTCTAGTTTTAGGTCTAGGGTGCCGCACCCTCTCTTTCATAGAGAGGTGCGACAACTCTAAGGTTTCCTAGAGGAGATTCCGCCCCCTTCAAGTTTTGAAAGTTTTCTTATGTTTCTTATGGATTTTTCCAAATCCATGAGTAGCTAAATTCATAATACTTCTTATCCTTTGGTGAATTTAATCAATTAATTATGGTGAGATTTGTGTGCTTATAATTTGATGTTTGTTCTTGATTGATAGTTTTTAAATCTCTATTTTAATCTTATGATCTTGATGATTGTGGATTTAGACTGCAGCTATTGATATAATTTGATAGATTTATAGTTAAATCAAGCTTAGAGTTGACGCTCAGGTTTGGTTGTGTGGTAACAATTGGATGAGAATTGATGTTCCTTCCAAGGGATTTAAAAATCAATGACCGATTTATTTATTTGTTGTTTGTTTTTACTTGTTAATCATGTGTGAAAAATAATTGTTCTTAATGCTTTGTTCATTAGCAATTTCAAAGCCTGGAAGGGTAATTGATTATTAATGAATAAAAGGGATAATTAAGCCTAGAAGGGATTTTTATCTAATATACATGTTAGGGTTTTCCCTAGACCAATTATCTAATCAAAAATAAAATATTAAATTCATCTTTAAAATCAAGGATCCATAGTTAAATTGATTGATTTCTACCATTGGAGAAAAAGTATGCTTTCTTATTATTGTTTTCTTTTAATTGACATAGTTTAGATTTATTTTACTTTTCATTATTTTTAGTTTAATTGCTTTACTTTATAATTGTTCTGTTTAGTCTCCTGTTTTTGAGTAATTTCTAGAGAAGATTTTATCTTTATTATAAGTCTATTTCCCTTCTCTGTGAGATTCGACCCATGCTTGCCTACCTACTTAATTTGGTTTTCGTGGGGATTATTTTTATGATTGCTGACGACCTATCAATAGGGTATTGACAAGGTATATGTCTGATACGAACACGACAAGAATATTAATCGTGTCATGGTTTTTAAACACAAACATAGATCTATTTATTTAACAGGTACACGCGACCCGAAATCTATTTACACAATTAAGGCGTGTAACAGGTCAAAACACGGCATGTTTAACATGTTTAATATTCAATATTTCAATCCACTAACGGAAACATAATTAGACCAACAATATCTAATTTCAAAGTATAAATATAAATTGTGCACAAAATCACCCCATAGCAAAATAGTGCATTATCCACAAAATAAACAAAAAAAGTACTTTAAAAGTCTAAATGAGCTTTTTAAAATCATTTAAACAGTACAGTTGAATCATTTCTATGCACCCTTGACTTGCGCGCCTTAATCTCGAGATGTTTTGATCTACCAATAAAAGATTAACAGAAAAAGTATAGTAATTAGTAATTAATATGAAATAAGTTTGTTAATCGAGTACGGGGTATATTAGATTATTAGGGTATTAACTTTTAATGTTAGGCATGTCTAAAACGTGTCGTGTATCAAGTACATGTGTTGTCGTATAAACCTGGTTATTGGAGCGTGTTAGTCATGTTTTAAATGTGTTAATCGTGCTTTGACACGATTAGGATACGAAACACAATAATCATAATCGTGTCCGACATGCTGCGGACAAGAGACACGATAAGCTAAACCCAAATAGAGCTAAACATATCTCATGTAGTGTCATATGCTAAATTGTTAGGTTTATTTTTAACCAACAAATCTTAAGAATAAGGCCTAACAATGATACCTAACTCGAGTGACTGCAGCAGCGAATTCATGAATATTACGTAGGGTAGGCACAACATCTTTAAAAAATTACTACTCCCTCTGTCCCATATTATAAGTCATTTTTTGGTCAACGAACAACAAACTTTGACTATTGCATATAAAAAAAATATAAAGTAAAATAACTTTAAAAAATAATACTTATAAACTTTGAATTACAAACTTTTCAACACATATTTTTTTAAAATTAAATTTTACATATTTTTTTATAAATAATTGGTCAAAATTTGGTATTGACCAAAAAAGGACTTATAATATGGGACAGAGGGAGTATTAATTATGAATACTAATTTACTAGATATACTACCTGCGCGCTCCGCCGCGCGGATCCAGATTTTCAGGTCTTTTTTTTTCCTTTATTTTTTTATGTTGTTTGTTTGGTTTTTGGCTAATTTCCCAGATCAGGACAAAACCTTTGTCCAATTGCTCGGATCAGGACCAAACGTTTAAAAAGCTACAAATCAAGACTAAACCTTTCAGAAACGCTCCAAATAAAGACACAGGTTAACGGAAAATTCTAGTTGAGTATCACATGCCGTTAAGTTAACGGCGAGAATACGTGGCAAATTATGATTGGCTGAAAATAAAAATAAGCTTTTATTTTCCAGAATTATAATTTGTAAAAAATATGGAAATTAAAAATTGAAATACCATAATAAAATAAAGAAAGCAAAGTTAAAGTTGAAAGAAAAGAAACTGAAGTAAAAAATCCAAGCAGAATTTGGGGATTAGGGTTTGGGATCTTTAGGGAAAAATTGAGAATTTTCGATTTGTTGTTCTTAATGAATGAGAAAGAAATCCGACCTGACTCTTGTTTCCAAGGTCCGAGGTAGAATGCTTAGGCAGTTCCTTACCAATCCTCAAACTTTCGGTTCTTTTCCCAGCCATTCCCCTTGCTGTTCTTGCTTAATCCTATGGGTTTGCAAGAGTGAGTTTTCAGTCTTTTCTGGGTTTCTTTTCTTCTTCTTCTTGTTCTCTTTTTTGGATAAAACAGTGATTTCTGGTAGAAGATTGAATTCGATTCAATTTGACTTGATTTTAATTATATATATATATATATATATATATGATCATTTAATTTCATCGTATTTCTTTGAACATTCAAGAGCCGATAATATAAATGACTTTTCCTGTAAATTACAGGAAT
>AWWV01008392.1:0-28537 GCA_001974805.1 Corchorus capsularis
TCCCCATTTTTATATGTTAATTAGAGCAATTGATTAGAATGTTTCCAATGGTAATTTGTCAAATTATTAATAGGAAAAAGTATTGAAGGCCAGTAGCAAAAAAAAAGAAAATCTCTATGTACATGCAAAAGGTAAATAGTATAACTAATAAGAATGTGTCATGTATTATAGTAGTAATATATATATATATATATATTAATTAAGTCATAACAGTCAAGCACTAAGCAGCCCCAAATTATTTGAAAAGTTCTTATAATTTTGAAGTAACTTGTCCAAAAGAATAAAATATGTTCCTATTATCTTTCCTGTCAAGTAGAAGCTGAACACAACATCCTCAGAGTGTATGAACAGAATTTACTCTGCCTTGTTAAACTAACAAACAGTGAATTGTTTCTCAACATAGTAACGTAGGTTTATCTTTGTTCTAAAGTAGACAATTGCTCGCAGCAGTTAAGGTTTCATAAGAACTTGTTACAGAAACTGCTTTGTCATTACCCATTGTCTTGTGTGAGGTATAATCTTTTGCTGACTAGGAAGAAAATTTGGTCACAGAAATGAAGTAGTCTACTACTACTAACCATAATTATCAATCGTCATTAATCTTTTTTCTCTCAAAGCTGTCTAACTAATTACCCTAATAAGTTACTTCTAGTGATGAGTAGTCGGCAGTATTATAAATATAATTTTTTTTATTAGAAAACAACTTCAAATGAAGTTAAGGTGTTACAGAGAAGAGGGTTGATTTCTATCCAACAGCAGATTAGAAGTCAACCCTCCAAAATGGTCCTGGGAATAAATCCCATTACAGATACAAATGCCACATGACAGACATACATATATATAATAAGTTAATCATTGCCTTGCATGTCCCTAACGTGGTAGGACCCAAACCAAATCTTCCTAATCAGCAAAACAACCTAAAAATCACGCATTCCCATTTTCTTGTAACCTACATTAGTTTGTTCATGTATATGCAGGAATATTCATAATCTACTACTTCCATGTCCGGATTAGCAGGAGCAATGCCAAATCTTAACCGACCATTTGTAAAACAGAAATATGTGATCAAAATGTTGATGAATATGAATAATAAGGACATTAGGTGAAACTTCAAGGCGAACGCTTCCCCATTTTTCTTCTAAACCGTAAACAAAACAAACATATATAACTAAACCCCAAAATCCATTAAAAATTTAAACACTAAGCTCAATTGTAAGAGAGTTCTTCAGTGCTCGTTATCCTCCATCACCACTGAATCTTTTTGTCTTCAGTCAATTTAACTAATAAACCCCAAATTTCAAACGCAAAAACCCTAGTTTACGAAAAATTCCTTCTCGACTTCGAAACCATAAACTCAGAATAAAGGTTGATTTAGGACCAAATAACCAAGAAACAACAACCCCAAACCAATTTTAACAAAACATAATAGAAAATTTTCGATTCGAATAATTTTTTGTTTTCGAACCTAAACCCAAAATTTTCGATTAAGATTAGATCACGTACTGATTAGTTACGTAAACTTATTAATTACCCTTATCCTTTTTTTACTCTAAATATTTATTTTCATTGGCCAAAAATTAATTACTTTTTAAAATTAAATTAATTTAAGAATCTTTTTTTTTTCCAGCAAATATCAAATTTCCTTGGACACGTGTTGAGCATACAATAGCTCACTCGCTTTCTCTTGCGCGTGTTGTGCACGCTCTAACGTCAGTCTTAACGTGTCCTTATTTGGAGCGTTTCTGAAAGGTTTAGTCCTGAATTGTAGCTTTTTAAACGTTTTGGCTTGATCCGAGCAATTGGACAAAGATTTTGTCCTGATCTTGGCAATTAGCCTTGTTTTTTTTCCACTAACCATTTTTTTTCTAGTTGCAGATTAAGCAAAGAGAGCAAGATCCAGACCTGTATTACATTTAAGAGTAGTCTTTTATATATACATCTAGGATTACATTAAAACAATTTGTACAAACAATTTATGCTGGGATGGATTTACTATCCTATTATACATGGGTTTGTCCAATAGTTTGGACAGGGAGCAAATATACAAAGTCATGTTATATATGTACATATAGTTTCATATTTTTCTGAGATCTTGTCATTCTTGTTCTGAGCTTTCGGACCCTTTTGCGTTGATCTTGCTCTAGGGTTCTTCACCATTGATTTTCCTTTGTGCCTTGGCGTTTGAAGTTGGTGACAGAAAAATGCGGTCAGTGTGGGAAGATGGGCAGCAGTGAAAAAAGGAGCAGATCATGAGAGTATTTGTGGCAGCGATATCTAGTGTGATCGGTATTATTGTGTGAAAGACTTAACTTGCATGAACATTAACAGTGGCAAAATGGAAAGGATGAGATATAGATGCTGGATAATAGTAATATTATGTCTCCAAAGAATTTGACAATGTGTTGAGTGTTGATCAGACCAAAATTATGCCTCTTTTATGATCATTTTCCTATGCTTTTTAGGTATTTTATGCTTGATTATGCCTTATATTGGTTATATTTGTGTTCATAGGTGTTGAAGAGAAGAAAGTACAAAATCATCAATTTTGTATCTTTTTGGGACGTTTTTGGATGATTTATGACACAAGTAATTTCCATGGAGGTTTTGGATGAAGATTTGAGTTATCATGTTCGTGATTGAAGAGCTTGAAGAGTCAATTTTATGCTTATCAAAGCCATAAAGTTGATTGCTTAGAGTTTTCAAGGCAAATGACCAAAGACGAGTTCAAGGCAAGAAGACATGTGCAAGTGCCGAGCCATGACACAACCTACCTGGGTGATCAGGCAAATCACATGAGTCCTCAGACAAACCATGTGGGCACCCAAGTAGAGTCGCGACACTACCCAGTTGGGTCTTTAGGCAAAGCACATGGGTGCTCAAGGCAACCATGTGGGCGCCCAGGAGGAGTCGGGGCCTTTGTCCGCGCGTTGAAGTTCAGCAACTCATGTCACTTCCTCTTAAAGACTCTTCAATACTTTCCAGATTTGGCGACAGTTCGGGAAAACAGTCATATCTTTTGATCTAAAGCACCAAATCAGGTGTATGAATATGCGTTGGAAAGCTAACTCCGAGAGCTACAACTTTCGTGTTTTGGTCAAAGCCTAGATCTGACATTTTCATGGACGAAATCACCCTTGAAGTTGCTGGACAGTAGCAGTTTGGGCCAGACTTGCGATTTTCACCAAATTAAGCCCATAAAGCTTATTTGGACTGACCCAAAGTTGTAACCAAGAGCCTAAAACGTCCTTAGGGTTAATTTAAGTGTTCTCTAACTCTAAATTAAACCCTAGACAACCTCCTATAAATACCCACCTTATGTGATAGAAAAACCGAAGCTACCTAAGCCTTAGTTTTCTAGGTTTTAGTTTTTCTTTCTTTTCTTTGTGGCAGCCGCCCAACTCCTTGGTGGTCTGTAAGTTTTCTTATTTTCTTTATGTTTTTATAGATTCCACTCAATTTATGAGTGACTAATCCTTTTATACTTTCTTTCCTTTGGTGAATTCAATCAATTATATATGGGGAGATATTTTGTTCTTTATAATTTGATATATCTTATTGAATAATTTATCAATCTCTATGCTTTATATTATGATCTAAATTGTTATTGAATTAATTGATCACTAATTCTTTAATCGTTTGGATCTATTGCTATATTAAACTTGTCGAAAAGCTATGTTCCTAGGTTTAATAATTGGTAGTTTGGGATTGGTATTTCAATTGGATCTAATGAAAAGCTATGTTCTTAGAGAAGATTGATTGGTGACAAAGATATGTTTTGCTTGTCTTTGTACTTGCTGTAATTGTGAGAAGGACTTAATGCTTTATTCTTTATAAATTTTAAGCCAAAGTGGTAAAGGTTTATTTAGAGTAAAAGGGATTTATTGAGAAAAGCTATGTACCAATTAATCTAATATGCAATGCAGGGAATTGGTTTCTGCTGGCCAATTATTCAATTAGAAATTATTGAAATAGTGAAGGGTTGATGTTTTATTCTTGGTAATTCTTAAAGAGTGACAGAACATACTTATTGAGATGAAACTAGATCTGGAATTATTTTGATAATGTTAATCAAATGAATATATTTTGTGTCAATGATCCATAGCCTTATTGATTGATTTCAACCATTGGAAGGATAGTATGTCTTTTTAATTAATTGTTTCCTAAGTACTTTTCGAGTCTTTATTTTGTCTTTAATTAATGACTTGTTAAGCTTTATTTTTAATCAATCTTTGTTCAAGTGTTTTTCATAGATTAGGTTTAGAAAGTGATTTTTAAATTACTCCCTCCCTGTGGGATCGACCCTTACTTATCTTATCTACTTAAGAGGGGTTTTTTGAGATATTTTATCTTGTGATTCGTTGACGACCGATCACAATTTTGGCGCCGTTGCCAGGGAGGAAAAAGGATAACACACCGAAGGATCATTTTCTTAACTTAGTCTTTTCTTTATTTTTGTTTTTGTTCTTTTATTTTTATTTTTCGTAGTCTATCACTTTTCTTTTAATTGTAGGATTTTGACATCACAATGGACTACTCTTCCTTTCAAATAGAGGAGAGCTCGACCTAGTTGGAAGCGTTAGAATCCCAATTGGTGACGCAATGCGCTGCATTGAAGGTTTTGGTTGATGTTTACGTTAATCAAAATCAACGTTCTCCTGTGCTACTCGAGGCGATCGTGAACATGAGTGAAAGTAACCAAATGATCTATGATCCTATGGTAAAACTGTCACACATGTGTAAAGCATCATCTCCATCATTGAACATCCCCAAACCCATTCAAGAAGCGGAGAAAGAAGATGAAGAGGACAATATCGTGGCTTTGGATGAGGATGATTATTCACATGAGACAACATACGAAGACGAGTCAATGGAAATTGTTCCAACAAAAGATGTGTTAGTCGAAAGTGAAGACAATGGCGTATCACACGAGTACGAGGATGATTCATTGATCGAGCCAAAATTATGCATATTTTTATAGCTATTTTTGCATACTTTTTGCCACTTTTATATGTACTTTTACCCTATTTTGCAAGTATTTGTGTTTTTAGGTCTTGAAGACAAGAAAAGTGGAAACTTATTGTTTTTCACTCTTTTTGGAGCTATTTTGGTGACTTTTTACTCAAATATGGACTTAGCTATTTGGAATGAAGATTTGAAGATTCGAAGTTCGTGTTTGAAGATTATTTGAAGATAATTTGAAGATTTGAAGACAATTGAAGAATTATTTCAAGAAGCAAGAATTGAAGATTTGGAGCTTATTTGCAAAGGATTGGAGCCAAGCCCAGAACAAGCCCGGAAGTTAAGGATTTTTGGATAATTTATATGGGATTATACTCAGCCCATATAAGTCCATAATTGGAGTTAAAATCCCAATTGGTGGTGCCTATATCCAAGGAATTATCCAAATCCCGTAATTTCCCGTAATTAGTCCTATTTGGAGTAGGAATTGACGCAGTCTCGGTAGAAATGTCATAACTTTCTGCTCAGATGTCTGTTTTAAGCCCATCAGTAGCCGTTGGAAAGCTAATTTCGAGATCTACAACTTTCCTTTAAGGTCCAAAGCCCAATTCTGCCGTTTTCAAGTCCAAATCTGCCAGTGAAGTTTCTGCGGAAATCCAGAATCCTATTTTGACTTGGATTCTACTCTAGGATGACATCTAATCCAACTTGGAGACTAAGTCAGCCCCTAGAATGTCCTAGCCTCTTTTCCTAAGTCTAATATGAGTCTTTGGGTTATTTTTCCACTATAAATAGCCACCTCCTGTAACACAAATCACTTATACACAATTCTCTTTCATCTTTTTCTTAGAAAATATTCTAGTTTTCTTTCTCTAGTTTTAGGTCAAGGGTGCCGCACCCCTCTCTTTTCATAGAGAGGGGCGGCAACCCTAGGAGACTTCAAGAGGAGGATTTTGCCTTCAATTTTTGTAAGTTTTCTTAAGTCTCTCATGGATTTATCCGTGAGTAGCTAAACCCTTAATACTTCCAATCCTTTGGTGAATTCGATCAATTGATTATGGTGAGATTTCTATACTTATAATTTTGTGTTAAGTTCTTGATGATAGTAGGCAAAACCCTGTTTTATTTTATGATCTTGATAGTTATTGATTTGGATGGCCACTGATGAAGTAATTGGATGGATCTATGGCTAGATCAAGCTTAGAATTAATCACTCAAGTTTGATTGTGTGTAGCAAATTAGGTTTGTTTAATCGCTGCTTAATGGGTATTTGTCTATCGGAGGGCGAGAAATTTCTCTTCGTATGGTTCTACTTTGTAGGCATGTGTGTAAAATTAATTAATCTTAATGCTTTGTTCTTAAGTGATCTTTAAGCCCTAAGAAAGTAATCGATCGCTGAAGGAATAAAAGGGATAACTACAGCTTTAATCGGCCTCTTATCTAAAATACATGTTGGGAAAACTATATCAGTTGTCAGTCAAGAATAAGATGCTTAATTCATCTTTTAAATCAATGATCCATAGTTAATCTGATTGATTCATACCATCGGAGAAGAAGTATGCTTTTTAATTATTGTTTGCTTTATAATTGCTATAGATTTAGATTTAGATTTAGAATTAATTTACTTTGCTTAGTTTTTAGTTTAATTGTTTTCTTTCAATTGATTTCTTTTTAATCCCCTGTTTTATAAGTAATTTTTGGAAAAGATTTGTTCTTGGGATAAAGTTCTTCACCCTTCTCTATGGGATCGACCCCTGCTTGCTCTATCTACTTTAGTTAGGTTTTGTGGGGATTATCTTATGATTGCTGACGACACGATCATTCATCATTTAAGACAAGAGTGGAGGAGGAACACAACATGGAGATCATTGAGGAATCACCCCCACTTGAGTGTGAGAATGCCAAGATGGTGGAAGAAGAGGTTGATAGCCAAGCCATGATCGAAAATTTGGATTGTGGGGAGGCAGATTTTTTGGGGATTGAAGCGCTCTTGCAACCTAGATTCCATGGGATTCCAAATGACAAGTGGAAACTCAATGACTACTTTTTCAAAGCTACCACATCCTACAAAGGTGAAAAGGAGATGTCTACGAAGTTAGCTTGGGCCAATACTGCGATTCTGAGCTTAAAGAGGATTGGACACCAACCAATTACATCAACAACAATGGCTCTAGCTACACTCGCAATACATGGCGTTGATCAAGATGAATTTGGTGAACTCTTTCCATCTTTCTTCACTTTTCAATGCCCTTACAATTTTCTTGTCCATTATTACCTTATTTTTGCTCTAAAGTGGCAAGATCCACCTTAACAAAGGGAGATGGAGGCAAGTCTAGCCAAAGACATTAAACAAAGGCGCTACTTGGGAGGCAACCCAAGACTAACAACTTTCTCTTTAATTTCTTTTTATTTTTATAGATTTAAGAAATTTTGCAATTTCATGTTTTCATTTCTTTCTTTTTAGGTTCAACTAGAGGAACATGGCAAGCAAATGGAGCTTACGTTTGGAAAATAGAGAAGCTTTCTTAAACTCAACTCCATTTAATCTAATCTCTTATGCTTTAATGATTATTGTTGTGTTGTGAGATTGATTGCCTATCCCTTGAATTGAATTATTTAACATGCATATTTCATTGTATATTAATAGTTCATGCATTTCATACATATAGAATCCTAAGTGACAAGAACTTTAGGTAGCGAGAGAAGTTTTGGTTATGGAAAAAGCAAGTGTTCATGAATTGTTAGATTTGCGAATTTTTACAAATCATTGGACATTTGTTTGATTAGAATTAGGAGCCACATTGCCTTGGGAGTATTAGGTTGAATTAAGTCAAGTTGGGAAGAGAAATTTTGAAGAAGGTAATGGTCAAGGGATCATGCCTAGAAAGCATCTCGACTGATCCTGGGCGCCCAGCAGAAATGCCCAAGCGCCCAGGTTCACTGCCTAAGCACCCAACTACCATTTCCAGACACGACAGAATGCCCAACTCGATTGCACATGGGAGCCCAGCAGACGTGCCCAAGCACCTATATCGATCTCATGACAAACCCAACACACTACCATTTGACTACCATTTGACAACCATCATCCATTTTTACCACCCATCTCCAATTCTCTATCACCCACCTCCATTCCAAACTTTCCCCGACATTTCAAACTCAAACACAACTCACCTTAATCCTCAAATTCACTACTCTCCCACCATTTATATTCTGTTCCTTACACCTTTTATTGTCCATAAACACACTTCTAATTACACGTACAACAAATTTCCCACCACAAGCTCATAAAATTCAAAATTTTAAGGTTGTGGGTATTTGGAGATATCATTTGATTTGTGTACTAGGAGGTTAGAAAGGAGTAGGAAAACCATTTAGGAGCTAGCCGAGGACAATTTGGGAGCATTCCCTGGTCTATTTGCTCAACAGGAATTAAGAATAGCGGAAGAACTAAATTGGATTTGAGAGCTTGACTTGTCAAGTCTCCCAACAAGAGAACCTAGTGCATACCAAGTGTTTGAGAAAAAGAGAACATTAACTCTTGTTCTATGGAGGAAGTGTGTATTGCATTTCATGACATTACATGCATATTTATGTTTATGTATTCATCTAGGTCTAACTTGTATTCTATTGTCTTTATATTTGCTTTTGTGTTTTATGTTTTATGTTTTATTGGATCTTACTTGAGACTTATGTGCTTTAATGCTTAGTTTGATGCAATGCTTTTGTTAATTTGCTAGATTGGATGCATACTTTCTTTGTGAATTGAATATTGCATATGATTCATCATTTTGATTACCCCACTTGTTATGTTTGTTGCTAGTTGTATGTTTGCTTGATTAGTTAGATTGGGTTAACACTTTCTTTCTAGGTCAAGTCTTACTAATGCACTTCATTTTTCCAAAATTTCAAAAACAACATGTTTTGAATTTTTGTCCAAATTCACTAGCACACACATTGAGGACAATGTGTCTTTTAAGTGTGGGGGAGGAATTAGTCTATTTGAAAGATCCTATTTTTCTATTTTTCTATCTTATTGACTAGAGATAAATTTTTCTAAATTTTTGAAAAAAATTGAAATGGATTTTGTATTTCTAATAAATTTTTGATTTAATTTCCATGAGTATAGTCTTATGTGATACTAATTTGGTTTAAATACATTGAAAATATTTTTCAAACTTTCTTATGTATAATTTCATTCTTTCATTGAGAAGTGTAATTAATAAGGTTTTTCATACCCAAAAATGTTTTGACAAGTGTATTACTTCTAGAACTTGTGTTGAATCTTGTGTACATTTATGAAAGTATGTCATGAATATGTCAAAGACAAAGTGTGGGGGTATGAAGGGTAGCTAAAATCTTTTAAAGAAGTGTTTTCATGAAAGAGGAGAAGAGATACTTCTGATCTTTCCATAGTTGTCACTCTTTAATAATAATAATAATAATAATAATAATAATAATAAGGTTAGTAACCTTAAAAGAGGATTGGAGGCATGGAATGCGGAAGTATTGTCCCTCTGAAAAAATGAGTGTTAGTAACCTCAAAAGAAAAAAGGGAGTTAGTAAACCCTAAATCATGAACACTTCTAAAGTTAGTAACCTAGTTTTCTTAAAATAAGCCACCCTTTTTAACCCATTCTAATCCTTGATGAATATCCATGATATTACTTTTTCTTTGGAGATAGATGTAAATACAAGCTTATGGTAAGTTTTTCCTTGTCAAAATCATCAAAAGGTATGTTGATCTTAAAAATTACATTATTGATTGGAGTGGTTCTGTGCATAATTGATTTGAATCTTATGGTCTTTATATTTTTACTAACTTATATTGCATTTGATTAGAAAATGTAGATTAAATTCTTAATTTGTTAGAAATACTTTTTTTTTTCTAAAGATTGATATTTCTAGTCAATGCTTTCATAATGTTTGTGGGTGTCGTTCTAGTTAAGTAAACTCTCAGGAGACTATAACTCCTCCAATGTAGACATACATTGGTTTAAAGGCTTGCGTCACGTGCTAAGTGCCGCCGTACACCTACGAAAGAGGAATCAATAAGTTGCTTTGTTTTGTTTTGTTGAGTCTATGATCAGACCAAATTTATGCATCTTTTTATGATCATTTTCCTATGCTTTTTGGGTATTTTATGCTTGATTACGCCTTGTATTTGGTATATTTGTGTTTATAGGTGTTAAAGGGAAGAAAAGTGCAAAACCACCACTTTTGTGCCTTTTTGGATGATTATTTACACAAATATTTTCCAAGGACAATTTGGAGAAAGAATGGAGCCAATATGATCGTGTTTGAAGAGCTTGAAGAGTCAATTCTATCATCATAAGATTGATTTTCAAGAGTTAGAAGCAAAGGAGCAAGGTTGAAATTCAAGGCAAGAAGACATGTCAAGAAGTGTCATAGCACTAGAGTACATGGGTTGCGAGGCAAACCACATGGGGCGCCAAGCATACCACATGGGCCCCCAGCGCTAGTCGGACGAGTCAACAGCACCAGCATGGGTGTAGGAGACCTAGGGCCTGAGGCCAACGCCCTGGGCGCTCAGGCCTGCGACATGGGCGCCCAGGGGGAGTCGGGGCCAGCCATGCGCGCGCACCAGCAAGCACTCCGCGTGTATTCACCTTGAAGCCTCTTCACTTGTTTCCAGATTTGGCGATCCTTCTGTATTTTGGCCATAACTTTTGATCCAGAGCTCCGTTTGAGGCGTATGAGTAGCCGTTGGAAAGCTGACTTCAAGATCTACAACTTTCATGTTTTGGTCGAAGCCCAGTTTTGCCGCTATCGTGGACGAAAATGCCCCTGAAGTTTCTGAAGACATGTTGGACTTTTAAAAGCCCAAGAATCAAGCCCAAGATGATTTGATAAACCCTAATTCGGTACTAAGAGTTAGCCTAGACCTGGAGGATGACTTTAAACCCAATTAAAGGGGGTTTAATGTGCTTAAATTACTATCTTGTCCTAGGTTAAGTTAGCCCTAAGTCTCTAGTATAAATAGTCATCTTGTCTCTCTAGAAAAAGGAGAGTTGGCGATTTAGATTGAAGATTGGAGCAAGGAGCCGCCAGCCATACTTAGGTTATTCTGTTCCTTTTTCTTTTGATGGCTACTCAATTCATGAGTAGCTAATATTTTATTTCTCCAATGTAGAATCTTATTGATCTCTTGACATTTAATTTATGGGGAGACTTTTGTTCTTGATAATTTGATTTCCACTTGAATATGTTTCTTATCTCTATACTTTATTTTATGTATTTATATTTTGATGGATTTGGAGGCCTACTTATCTTGATAATATGAATGCTAGAGTTAGATTCAAGTAGCTTGAGTCAAGCTAAAATTGGTCCAAGTAACAATTGTAATATTAGGAGTCCTAGGTTCAATGGGATATCAAACCTTGTTGAAATCTTTAGGCCGAGATGGAAATTGATGTAGGCAAGTTTGGTATTGATTTATCATGCATGTGGATTAATAAAACCTAATGCCTGTTATATGAAGGGCTGAAACCATAGATTATAACATTAGAGGTTAATTGTCAGCGAGATATGGGTTAATCTTCTTAGCGTGTTGGAATTAGCATCACGTCTGTTCCTATACCAATTATTCAAGTAGAGTTGTTTAAGATGTTAGGGAGATTATTTTGTTCTAAGGAAAGTTGAAGCCTACGTCTTAGGATATATACTACTTTGGAATAATTTATGATACTTGATTGATTGACAATTAATATCAAATTCATGTTTTGTGTCGATGATCCATGTTAATCTTGTCAAGGGTGAAATAGATTCTATATTGGAGGTTTGTTTTACATAGTTGATTTCTTAATTTACTTTGCTTTTAATTTAGTTGTTAGTTT
Source organism: Corchorus capsularis (assembly GCA_001974805.1). Classification (NCBI taxonomy): domain Eukaryota; kingdom Viridiplantae; phylum Streptophyta; class Magnoliopsida; order Malvales; family Malvaceae; genus Corchorus; species Corchorus capsularis. The sequence continues at coordinate 11,817 of AWWV01008392.1, forward strand.
TAATTTAAAATTACCAAAACCTCTTCTTTCAAATTACTCTTTTTAACATAATTGATTAGTGAAGAAATTATCCTCTCTCCCTGTGGATTCGACCCCTACTTACCCTAGCTAGTAGTTATTGGTTTGTGGGGAATTATCTTGTGATTGATCAACGACCGATCACAATTTTGGCGCCGTTGCCGGGGAGAGTGTGCTTTTAATTTCTTTACTTTTAGATTTTGTTATTTGTAAATACTTGTTTTTCTTTTTTTTTTCCTTTTTACTTTTACACTTGATCACCTTTGATTTAATGGAGCAATCACTTACTCTAAGTGAGTTGAATTTCAACTGTGAATTGAAGCCCCATTGCATTGATTATCCAGAAGATTTGTCCTACGAGTTAAAGTCTGGAGTGGTCCGTATGATACCAATTTTTCATGGGGAATCCCATGAAAATCCTCATGAGCATTTGCGACGTTTTATCATCAAGTGTGCTATGTTTAGGATGCTTGAAGAGCAAGCAAGGCTTCGAGCTTTTCCAATTACATTGGAAGGTAAAGCGGACGAATGGTTTTGGAGTCTGCCGTCAAAATCGATTACTTGTTGGAAGGAAATGGAGAGAGCCTTCTTGAACCGATACTTTCCAGAAGCCCAACGTGCTGACGTCAGAAGCAAGATCAATTCTTGTCACCAACTACGTAATGAGAAGTAGTTTCAATATTGGAAAAGGTAAAACAAGATTTGTGAAAGTTGCCCCTACCACAACATAGGTGAGGAACTCTTGATATGACAGTTCTATGATGGATTGTTTTATGAAGATCGAGTCTATATTGATGCAACAAGTGGAGGTAGCTTGACACTCAAAACACACAAGGAAGCTAGGAAGCTGCTCGACATTATGGCAGAAAACATTCATCAATTTAGCATATCAGAAGAGAATCTCAAGCCTAAGAAGCCAGAGCCTGAATCATCAATACACAAAGAGATGAAAGAAATGAAAGAAGTGGTGCAATCACTCGTAACAGAAAAGGACAAAGTATATCAGTTGCTTAGCAAGCAAATTGCTGACAACCAAGATACTATTGTCAATTTCATGCGTCTTATGATTGCAAATCAAGGAGTGAATCATCATCAACAATCATTCTTGCAAACATCTTTGAACGTGGCTCAAGGACAAGAGAAAAATATGGAGGTTGGCAAAGGATTAAACCATGCTCAAAGATATGGGATCAATCCGATGGGAATGGAAGACAAGCAACCTAAGGTAACGAAAGAGATGGAGTCATCAAACACCTCATTTCCTTCTTCTACATCATTAGTTGAACCAGTCCTTCCTACCCCTGAAATGAAACCATCACCAATTGTCATGCACCATGTGCAAATGCCAAATGATGAGGAGAATTCTGTGAAGAGTGAGGAGGAAGAAAAGCTAGACTTTGGAGCAAACTTAATTTCAAATCCAACAACTGCTCAAGATCCACCAAGGAGGAAGAAGAAATCAAAGAAGGAAACAATGCAACCCAATAATTGTCCTGCACCCTATCCTCAATTGTTCACGTAAAGACACAAAGGATGTTTGGAGGAAAATCTATTGGATTCATTTCGTGGAACAAAGGTAAACATTCCTTTAGTAGCTTCGATCGAGCAAGTGCCAAGGTACGCAACTTTTCTTAAGCAATTAAGTGATGATAAGGGAAGATTGAAAGATAATGAAATGGTATGCATGAATAAAAGTTTCTCTGATGCTTTTCAAAGGAAATTGCCTACTAAATGCAAAGATTTAGGAGTATTTACTATTCCATGTAGTATAGGAGGCAATATGACTGTGAAAGCAATTTGTGACTTAGGTTCTTCAATTAATATCATGCCCTATTCTATTTATCTTCAATTAGATTTAGATCCTTTAATTGAGTCAAATATCATCATTCAATTGGCCGATAGATCTAACATTTATCCTGAGGGATTGGTTAAAGATGTCTTAGTGCAGGTGGATAAGCTCATTTTCCTTACAGATTTCTATATTATAAGAAGGAAGATGCCGATTCTTCTGATACACCATTGTTATTGGGAAGACCTTTCTTAACCACTGCAAGAACCAAGATCGATGTTCATGATGGAATTCTTAGCCTTGAATTTGATAGGGAAATAATTGAGTTCGATATGTATAAAGATATAGAATGCCCTATTAAAGAACAAACTATGCCTGCTACTGATGAAATTGATCTTCTTGTTGAACAGGTTAATTCACTCAACAAAGAAGATGAATTAGAGACAGTAGTCACAAATAGCTTGTACGAGAGTGAGGTCAAAGAAGTCAAGATGAATTTGATGGATGAAGTGATAGATACCATTTGTGACTTGAAGAAATTCCCAAACAAGAAGGAAATAGTTTCCAACATTCGGTTGGAACCCAAGGAAGTACCTCCACCCTCTATTGTTAAGCCTCCAGAAGTCAAATTGAAGCCATTGCCTGAAGATTTGAAGTATGTTTTTCTTGGAGACAAGGAAACACTCCCTGCAATCATCTCAAGCAAATTGACCCAAGATCAAGAGGAAGAGCTAATCAGAGTCTTGAAGAAGTACAAAGAAGCTTTGGGATGGATGATTGCTGATATCAAGGGGATTAGTCCTTCTGTTTGCATGCATAGGATCCGTTCGGAAGACGATGCTGTTCTAGTAAGGCAACCACAAAGGAGGTTAAATCCAAATTTGAATGAAGTAGTCAAGGAAGAAGTTCTTAAACTACTAGGAGCTGGGCTCATTTAAGCTATTTCAGATAGCAAGTGGGTTAGCCCTGTCCAAGTAGTACCCAAGAAATCTGGATTCACTATTGTGGAAAACAAGGATGGAGAACTAGTTCCTCAAAGACTTCAAAATGGATGGAGAGTGATCGGTCGTTGAACAAATCACAAAATAAATCCCCACAAACCAATAACTACTAGCTAGGGCAAGTAGGGATCGAATCCACAGAGAAGGTAGGAGCAAATCAAAGGCAAATCGTACAAAAGAAAGTCTTACCAAAAGGGGATTTTTAGGATTTTCGAAATAGGTAAACTAAATTAGAAAACAATTATGTAAATCTAAACTAATGACTAAGAAAACAATTTAAGAGAAACAATTAATTAAAAGCATACTTCTTCTCCTTTAGGTAATTATTTTGATCAAGTAAACCATGGATCATAGACACAAAACATGAATTTGACTTAAATTGCAATCAATTAAGAATCATAAATCATCCCAAATCGGTATATAGCCTAAGACGTAGACATCAACTTTCATTGAAACAAAGTAATCCTCTTAATATCTTAAACAACTCCATTTGAATAATTGGTAAAGGAGAGGAATACTCGACCCTCCAACATGCTAAGAAGAATTAACCCACATCTCGCTGACAATTAATCTCTAATGTTCCTAATCAAACATTCATCCTGTGAAGAATCATAGGACAAGCATTAAGATCTACTTTTCCACATGCATGATAAATCAATACCAAACTTGCCTACATCAATTTCTTCACTTTAGCACGTATAAACACAAATATACCAAATATAAGGCATAATCAAGCATAAAATACCCAAAAAGCATAGGAAAATGACCATAAAAAGATGCATAATTTTGGTCCGATCATATTTCCCCCACACTTAAGCTTTGCTAGTCCCTAGCAAACTAATGTTAATCGTAAGAAAACAAAAAAGGTTAGTGACTAAACTAAACAACATATTGATTCCACTTTCGTAGGTGTACGACGACACTTAGCATGTGACGCAAGCCTTTAAACCAATGTATGTCTACATTGGAGGATCAGTTATAGTCTCCTGAGGGTTTACTTAACTAGAACGATACCCACAAACATTATGTAAATTAACTAGAGACATCAAACTTTAGAAAACGTAGTACTTCTAATAAATTAAGAATTTAATCTACATTTTCCAATCAAATGCAATATAAGTTAGTAAAAATACAAAGACCATAAGATTCAAATCAACTATGCACAAAACCACTCCAATCAATAATGTAAGTTCTAAGATCAACATACCTTGGATGAATTTGACAAGGCAAACATACCATAAGCTTGCATTTTCATCAATTTCCAAAGAGAATGTAATATCATGGATATTAATCAAAAATTAAGATGGGTTTTAAAAGAAATAGCTCAAAATTTCTAAGCAAGGTTACCAACCTTAGAAGTGTCCATGATTTGGGGCTACTAGCTCCCTTTATTTGAGGTTACTAACACTCATTTTTACAAGAGGGACAATATTTCCGCATTCCATGCCTCTTATCCTCTTTCCAAGGGTTACTAACTCCTTTTGTTAAAGAAAAGAGTGACAACAATGGATAAGTTTTTTTTTTAAAGCAAGAAATATCTCTTCTCCTCTTAACATGAAAACACTTCTTTTTAAAATATTTTAACTACCCTTCATACCCCCACACTTAGTTTTTGACATATCCAAGACATACTTCTATAAATGTACACAAGATTCAACACAAGTTCTAGAAATAATGTACTTGTCAAACCATTTTTGGGTATGAAAAACCTTATTAATTACACTTCTCAATCAAAGAATGCAATCATACATAAGAAAATTTGAAAAATATTTTCAATGTATTTAAACCAAATTAATATCACACAATACTATACTCATGGAAATTAAATCAAAACTTATTAGAAATACAAAACAATTTTTAATTTTCTTCAAAAATTTTAAAAAATTTGTCTGTAATCAATAAGATAGAAAAGAAAATAGGATCTTGAAAATAGACTAATTCCTCCCCCACACTTAAAAGACACATTGTCCTCGATGTGTGTTGTGCTAGTATTTTGACAAAAAATTTCAAAACATGTTGTTTTAGAAACTTTTGGAAAAGTGAAGTGCACAAGTAAGACTCGATCTAGAAAGGAAGTGTTGACCCAATCTAATAAATCAAGCAAACTTACTACTAGCAACTAAACACAATAAGTGGGGCAATCTAAATTAATTGAGCGCATGCAAGATTAAATTCACCTAGAAAGTATGCATCCAATCTTAGCAAATTAATCTAAACATATCATCAATCATAGCATTCAAGCACATTAGTCTTACATAGGATCCAAAATAAACATAAGATAAATAAAAGAACATATAAAAATGCATGCAATGTCATGATAAAATGCAATACACATAGCATCTTAAGAATAAGAGTCATCGGCCTCTCCTTGGCCTCCTTTGGCCCATCAAAGAATGACCTTAGGTTCTTATCACTTAAGATTCTATATGTATGAGATGCATGAAGCAATGTATACAAATTGATATGCATGAAAAACAATTCAATTCAAGGAGCAAACAAAATGGAAGTTAAGAAAGCTTCTCTATTTGTGCGAAGCGTAAGCTCCATTTGCTATCTTCACGTTTGCTTCCTCCACTTGTCTCCATTTGCTTGTAATGCTCCTCAATTTGAAAATGCAAAATGACCTATAACTAATAAAAATAAAATTAAAAATAAAAGGATAGATGTTAGTTTCTTGGGTTGCCTCCCAAGTAGCACCTTTGTTTATTGTCTTTGGCTAGACTTTCCTCCATCTCCCTTTGTTAAGGTGGATCATACCACTTTAAAGCAAAAAGTAGATATGATGAGGTAAGAAGAATATGAGCACAAAAATGGGAAGCACAAAATAGGAGATAAGGAAAGAATTCACCAATTTTGTTGAGAGCGACCCCATGAATGGCTATGAATGAAATGCCATTTGTGTTGCCGTTAGAGGTTGATGCAATAAGAGCTTTTGGCATCCATGATTGGCATTGCTTCTTTCTTGCCTTTGTGGAGTGTCCTCGACTTGGTTGATCTCCTCATCCTTCAAAAGGAATTGATCCATAGATATCCATTCCTCTTCTCCATAGCTTTCTTGTTTAAGAAATTTGTTGACCTCCAAATTTGGATATGTAAGCTCCAAAACTTGGTCATTAACAAGATCCTTCAAATCTTTAGGATGTCCAAAGTGCTCATCGTATGATGGCTCTTCGTGCTTGGCAATCTTTGGTGGAGAAGGTTGGGGAATGTCCATCTCGATGTCTTCTTTTTGTACTTCCTTTTCTTCTTGTACAATCTTGGGAGTCTCCTTTGGTGTTGTAGGGATGCAGACCATGCATGGGGTATCATTTTCATCATTGAAGAAAAATTGAATGGGGTCTTGCGCATTAAGCTCTTGTGATTCCAAATCATCCATTGTTTTGCTTAACACCTCTTCAATTTCCTTCATGATTGGGACAACAATTTCATGAAATTCACCTTCCATCGTGCTTGGTTCAGAATAGGTTGGTTCTTCCCATGAAAATGTAGCGTCAATTTCTACCTCACAATCCCTTTGTGTTGTCTTTAGCAATCCATCTACCATCTTCGATTCTTCCTTGGGGACTTGTTTGATTGTAGCAACCAAAGGAATGTTTACCTTCCAATTATGAAGTGAATCGAGTTGGCTCTCTACACTACATGTCTTTTGTGGCTCAAGTAGTTGAGGAAACGGTGCTGGACAATCATTGGGCGGCATTGTTTTCTTCTTTGGTTCCCTTCTCTTCCTTGGTGGATCTTGAGAATTTGTTAGAGATGAAACTTAATTTATCCCAAAATCAAACTTCTCTTTCTCCTTGCTCTTCACAGAACCCTCCTCATTACTTAGCATTTGCACATGGGGTATGACAGTTGGTGATGGTTTCATTTCAGGGGTAGGAAGAACTGGCTTAACTTGTGGTGTAGAGAAAGGAAATGGGGTCTCTTGTGACTCCATCTCTTTTGTAATCCTTGGTTGATTGTCTTCCATTCCCATTGAATTGATCCCATATCTTTGCGCATTGTCCAATCCATTGTCAAATTCCATGTTGTCCTTGAGTCCTTGAGTCACGTTCAAAGGTGCTTGCAAGAATGGTTGTTGGTGATGATTCCCTCCTTGATTTGCAATCATATAGCGCATCAAATTCGCAATGGTGTTCTGTTGGTCAACAACTTGCTTGCTAAGCAACTGAACCACCTCTTTCATTTCTTTCATCTCTTCGCACATTGATGATGCAAACTCTGGCTCCTTAGGCGTGAGAATCTCTTCTGATGTGCCAAACTGATGAATGTTCTCAGCCTTGTTATTGAGTAGCTCCCTTGCTTCTGTGGCTGTTTTGAATGTGAGGCTACCTCCACTTGTTGCATCAATGTAGACTCGATCTTCATAAAACAATCCATCATAGAACTGTCGTATCAAGAGATCCTCGCCTATGTTGTGGTAGGGGCAACTTTCACAAATCTTGTTGTACCTTTTCCAATATTGAAACCACTTCTCCTTAGGTAATTGTCGACAAGAATTGATTCTTCTTCTGACATCGGCGCGTTTTGCTTCTGGAAAGTACTGGTTCAAGAATGCTCTCTCCATTTCCCTCCAAGAAGTAATCGACTTGGATGTCAGACTCCAAAACCATTCTCTTGCTTTACCTTCCAAAGTGATTGGAAAAGTTCGAAGCCTTGCTTGCTCTTGAGGCATCCCAGTAACCATAGCACATTTGATGATGAAATCTTGCAAATGCTCATGAGGATTCTCGTGAGATTCTCCATGGAAAATTGGTAGCAAACGGATCACTCCTGGCCTTAAATCATAGGAGAAATCTTCTAGATAATCAATGCATGGGGACTTTATCTCACAATTGAAATTCAACTCCCTTAAAGTAAGTGATTGCTCCATTATCTCGAAATTCTAACTCCAAGAAAACAAATACTAGAAAGAAAAATTTAGCACTAAAACGAAAAGAAAAAGAAAAAGAAAATAACGAAAAAGAAAAAGATAAGGGTAAGAAATTCTTAGGTGATAATTTGTCTTCAATCTTCTTGATGCTTCCTTCCTTCCCCGGCAATGGCGCCAAAATTGTGATCAGTCGTTGAACAAATCACAAAATAAATCCCCAAAAAACAATAACTACTAGCTAGGGCAAGTAGGGGTCGAATCCACAGAGAAGGTAGGAGCAAATCAAAGGCAAATCGTACAAAAGAAAGTCTTACCAAACGGGGATTTTTAGGATTTTCGAAATAGGTAAACTAAATTAGAAAAAAATTATGTAAATCTAAACTAATGACTAAGAAAACAATTTAAGAGAAACAATTAATTAAAAGCATACTTCTTCTCCTTTAGGTAATTATTTTGATCAAGTAAACCATGGATCATAGACACAAAACATGAATTTGACTTAAATTGCAATCAATTAAGAATCATAAATCATCCCAAATCGGTATATAGCCTAAGACGTAGACATCAACTTTCATTGAAACAAAGTAATCCTCTTAATATCTTAAACAACTCCATTTGAATAATTGGTATAGGAGAGGAATACTCGACCCTCCAACATGCTAAGAAGAATTAACCCGCATCTCGCTGACAATTAATCTCTAATGTTCCTAATCAAGCATTCACCCTGTGAAGAATCATAGGACAAGCATTAAGATCTACTTTTCCACATGCATGATAAATCAATACCAAACTTGCCTACATCAATTTCTATCTCGGCCTAAAGATTTCAACAAGGTTTGATATCCCATTGAACCTAGGACTCCTAGAATCATATTGTTACTTGGACCAACTTTAGCTTGACTCAAGCTACTTGAATCTAACTATAGCATTCATATTATCAAGACAAGGTGGCCATCCAAATCTATCAAAACATAAACACATAAGATGAACTACATAGATAAGAAACATATTCAAACGGAAAAATCAAATTATTAAGAACAAAAGTCTCACCATAGATTTATTGATCAAAAATTCCTAAGGAAAAGAAGTATAAAGGTTTAACCTCTCATGGATTGGAGTTTCCAATCCATGAGAGATTGAAAACTTACAAACCCAAGAGGAAAAGAGGAGGAGGCGGCTGCCTCCTCTCCAAACCGCAACCCTAGAGAGAAAAAGAGATAAAAGTTGTGTTGTAAGTTGTATTTTAGGTGTGCTAGGGTTTTAGACTTAAGAGGGTATTTATAGAGGGTGGCTTAGGGTTAATTTAGAGCTAAACAAACCCTAAGGACGTGCTAGGCTGCTCTCCAAGTCTTCAAGCTAATCCAAATAAGATTTTGGGCTCAATTGGATCAATCCCGCAAAACAGGCCCAGGACAGTTTCTGTCCGCTGACTTCAGGGGCATTTTCGTCCATGAAAACGTTTGAACTGGGCTTCGACCAAACACGAAACTTGTAGATCTTGGAGTTAGCTTTCCAACGCCTACTTGAAGATCTACAACCAAAACACGTGCATGGCTGGCCCCGACTCCCCCTGGGCGCCCAGGGCGCTGGCCTCAGGCCCCATGTCGCCAGCGCCATGTGTTGGCTTGGTGGCATGCCCGACTGGCACTGGGCGCCCATGTCGCAATTATGGCGCCCCACCTGGTTTGTCTCAGGACCCATGTGCTCCAGTGCTTGTCCGCCACTTGACATGTCTTCTTGCCTTGAAACTCAACTTTGCTCTTTTGCTTCAAGCTCTTGAAGATCAATCTTATGATGATAAAATTGACTCTTCAAGCTCTTCAATCACGATCATATTGGCTCCATTCTTCATCCAAATTGTCATTGGAAAATATTTGTGTAAATAATCATCCAAAAAGGCTCCAAAAAGGTACAAAATTGGCGATTTTGCACTTTTCTTCACTTTAGCACCTAAAAACACAAATATACCAAATATAAGGCATAATCAAGCATAAAATACCCAAAAAGCATAGGAAAATGACCATAAAAAGATGCATAATTTTGGTCCGATCAGAGAGTGTGCATCGATTATAGGAAGCTAAATTCTGCTACAAGGAAGGATCATTTTCCACTCCCTTTCATGGATCAAATGTTGGAAAGGCTAGCTTGTCGTGCTTACTATTGCTTTTTGGATGGTTACTCAGGATACTTTCAAATACCAATTGCCCAGAAGATCAAGAGAAGACAACATTCACATGTCCCTTTGGTACGTTTGCCTATACTCGAATGCCCTTTGGTTCGTGCAATGCCCCAGCAACATTTCAAAGGTGTATGATGAGCATCTTTCAAGACTACCAAGGAGAAATTATGGAGGTATTTATGGATGACTTTACCGTTTATGGAGATGATTTTCATAGGTGCCTACATAACTTAGAGCTTGTGCTAAAAAGATGTGTGGAAACCAATTTAGTACTAAATGCTGAGAAATGCCATTTTATGGCCGAACAAGGTATAGTACTAGGTCATGTGGTTTCTAAGGATGGATTACAAGTAGATAAAGCAAAGATTGATGTCATTCAGAATTTGCCTTACCCTACTTGTGTTCGAGATATTCGCTCATTCTTAGGTCATGCCGGTTTTTATAGAAGATTCATCAAGGATTTCTCGAAGATATCTACACCAATGTGTCGTTTACTTCAGAAAGATGTTGAAGTTGAGTTTGGGGAAGATTGCAAGGAAGCGTTTGATAAGTTGAAGATTGCCCTCACCACTACTCCAATTGTGAAACAACCTGATTGGAATCTACCTTTCGAGATCATGTGCGATGCAAGTGATGTTGCACTTGGAGCTGTTTTAGGTCAACGAGTGGATAAGATACCTCATGTCGTCTACTATGCTTCAAGAACTTTGGATTCTGCTCAGAAGAACTACACAACCACTGAAAAAGAGATGCTTGCCGTTGTTTTTGCCTTAGAGAAATTTCAGTCATACATCTTGGGATCAAAGGTGACAATTTATTCAGATCATGCTGCACTTCGATATCTCATGGCCAAGAAAGAAACCAAGGCTAAACTCATGCGTTGGCTTCTGCTTTTTCAAGAATTTGATTTGGAAATTAAAGACAAGAAAGGAGCCAAGAATGTAGTGGCTGATCATCTAAGCAGAATTGAAGGTAAGGAGAAAGACATTGTACTCAATGAAGCACTACCTTATGAGCAATTATTTGCTATTTCCCTATACCTTGGTATGCCAACATTGCAAACTTTTTGGTGACAAGAAAGTTACCCCTAGATGCAAGTAGAGGAGTCAAAGCCAAGATCGTGAGTGATGCTAAACACTATTTTTGGGATGATCCACATCTATGGAGATATGGGTCTGATCAATTGATAAGGCGTTGAATTCCTGACGAAGAAATTCAATCAGTCTTGAAACACTGCCATACTTATGCATGTGGAGGTCATTTTGGACATAAGAAGACCGCAAAAAAGACTTTGGATAGTGGATTCTACTGGCCAAAAATTTTTCGAGATTCTTATGAGTTTTGCAAGACATGCCCAGAGTGTCAAAAGATTGGAAACATTTCCAAGAGACATCAAATGATTCAAAATCCCATCTTCGTGGTGGAGATATTTGATGTTTGGGGAATCGACTTCATGGGACCACTTCCTTCCTCTGGTAAGAAAGTGTACATCTTGTTAGCTGTAGATTATATCTCCAAGTGGGTTGAAGCTGTTGCAACAGAAAAGGATGATGCAAAGACTGTGGTTAAATTCTTGAAAAGCAACATCTTTCACCGATTTGGAATTCCAAGAGCCCTCATTAGTGACAAAGGTACTCACTTTTGCAATAAACTTGTGCAATCATTGGTAGAGAAGTATGGAGTGACACATAAAATATCCACTTCAAATTACCCTCAAACTAGTGGTCAAGCTGAAGTGTCTAATCGTCAAGTGAAACAAATTCTCGAGAAGACTGTGAACGTGAATAGAAAGGATTGGAGCTTGAGATTAGATGTTGCTTTATGGGCTTATAGGACCGCTTTCAAAACACCAATTGGTATGTCACCATATAGAATTGTGTTTGGAAAGGCATGTCACTTACCTGTGGAATTAACACACAAGTCATGGTGGGCAATCAAGCAATGCAACCTCAATTTTGATCAAGCTGGCTTACAAAGGAAACTTCAATTGCAAGAGCTCGATGAGATTAGGAATGATGCATATGAGAGCGCAAGGATCTACAAGGAAAAGACCAAAGCAATTCATGATCAAGGAATTCTACACAAGAGTTTTCATGAAGGGCAAAAGGTTCTTTTATACTATAGCAAGTTGAAGTTGTTCCCTGGTAAGCTACAATCAAGATCGCCTGGATCTTATGAAGTTGTCAAAGTCTATCCAAGTGGAGCCGTCGACATACGCGAAATTGGTGATTCTGAGATCTACAAAGTTAATGGACAACACCTCAAACCATTTTTGGAGCGAGAGCGAACATGTTGGATCGAGGAAACAAGCTTGGAAGATCCAATTTACCTTCCTTATGAAGAGTAACATTGGGAAAGTCAAGATAAAGACTCTAAACAAGCGCTTATTGGGAGGCAACCCAATTTAATTTAACTAACCTTTAATTTTCATGTTTTTGTTCTTTATGTTTTTCGTTTTTGTAGGGTTGTAAGACCTAAGCCACACCGAGGAAGCAAGGGAAGTATATTCAATTTTAACTATGTTTGTAATTTTAATTGAATTTACATTTGTGGATTAAGTAAAAATAGGAATTGAAGATGTGTGATTATATGGGGACCCATATAGAGTAACTAAGGACCCATGTCAATACATGGAGAACCCATGTCGACAGGATCGCAGCACCAGGCGAGCTAGGGCTCGACTGCCGCTGGGCGCCCAGGCAGATTGCCCAAGCGCCCAGGCGACAACGCGCCAGGCCCCAGCAGGCCTGGAGGCCGACTGCCGATGGGCGCCCAGGCCGTGAGCCTCAGCGCCCATGCCGCATCAAACAGCCCCCACCCCGCATCCTGGCGGTTTGTGAGCACAAGTCCAATTCCAAATTGGACTAGGAATTCGATCCTAACTCACTTTAATCCGAATTTTCTCCTTTCCAAATCAGGTTTGGCCTATTTTTAGATGCTTCCTAGGTAATTTCCTTTACTTATTCTCCAAGTTTAGGTTAAATTCTTCTAGAACTAGGATTAATTCACTATATAAAGGGAGTTCCACCCCTTTATTTTCTTCACATCACTACCGCCGACCTTAGAGGTAAATTTTCTTCTTTTCTTTTTCAATTTAATTTGCTAGATTTATTCTTTAGATATTAAGCTTTCAATTTGCATATTTGTTTTAAATTTGGAAAAATTGAGTTGAGAAAACTAACATAGTGTCGTTTGGAGTTGTGTAGATTTGTTGAATTTTTCTTTTGATTACTTGTTTTTGGCGACACACACATAGCAACATGGCTGATTTTGAAACGCAATTTGAAGCTTTAAGAGCTCAATTCAAGGACTATGAGGGCTTGTACGATGAGAATTTCGAAGGCCGATTCACAAGGGAGGATTGTCGTGAGATCATTGCTATGGTGGACAACCTTCCCGCCGAAGATGTAGCTTCCAAGCCCGGTTTCAAGGCTCGAATGATCCCTCAAGCCATGTGGAGGAAGGTCAAGGCCGCATATAAGGAGCAAGTGAAGAGGGAGAATGACGAAATTGATGATGATGGCATGCCAAACGCTAAGTTTTTCTCTCGAGAAAGACCTTGCTTTGGACAATCTCGCTACTCAAGAGGAACTTCAAGGAGACCTAAGCCATGGATGGGAGCAAGGCCTGCACCATAGAGTAGTATGCCGCGCATTGATGGCTATGGAAGGAAACCCTATCGTCCTCCATACCGCCCTCAACCCATGCCAAGCCGTTATGCTCCATACACCTCTCATGCCGCCTCTTCCTCTCACTACAATCATGTTCGACCACCAATTATTGTTGCCTCCATGAGTAAAGTTGAGAGAGGAGTTCCACCTCCTATGCCCTTGATGACCAACCTTCCCAAGGTTGAAGAGGTAAAAGAAAAGTCTTTTGTTTCAATTTCTTCTGAATCTGACCCAAGTTTAGACCTAAATTGTAAGTCCAAGGATGATGAAGAGGAAGTTGAGCAAGAGGAGGAACGAAAAGAGTCAACCACTCATCCTGTTTTCATCAAGATCAAGAGCATTCATGATCGTGTGTTGCAAATTCAAGAGGAACTCAATGGTATTGTCCAAAGCTTGGAGGAATTTGTTGAGCTTATGGAGAAGGCTATTAATGAGCCTCTCTAAACCTAGATCTTAGAAACCCTAATTTTATTTTTATGCACTTAGGTAGTAGTTATTTATTTTCCGCATGATTTTATTTTTCTATCAATAAGACAATTAAGTTTTTCCCTTTCCCTTTTTCCCTTTTAATTTCATTATTGTTTTTAAGTCTAAGTTGCAACTTCATCAACCATACAAGGTATGCCACTCAACTCTAACTCTTTAATTTTCGCAAGCAACCTTTATTTGTTTGATTTGTTGTTTACTTTCACATTGAGGACAATGTTGAATTTAAGTGTGGGGGAGGAGATAGGTGAATGCTTAATATATTAGTCATCTTAGCTTACTTAGTTATAATAAATAAAATGTTTGTGGGTATCATTCTAGTTAAGTAAACCCTCAGGTGACATAACACCTCCTAAGTACCCCTTCAGTCTTAGGTTGAAATGGCTTGCGTCACGAGCTAAGTGCCGCCGTACACCTACGAAAGTGGAATAATTTTTGCATGTTTAGATTAGTATTAACTTTAGGTTTAGTTTTTAGGATTGGTTAGGTAGTTCCTTATCCCTTGAATTTTGGATAATTCAATTTTAATTGTTATATACATGTTAAGTGATTAGTTTGATTGTGAAAGATTGATGCTTAGAATGTTAAGAATGCTTTAATCTTTGATTAAGCTTTATCATGCATTTGATTTCTTAGAATTAAGTATAATTTGAGATTGTGATATAAGCTTATTTATCCAATGCTTTCATGACCTATTACTTCTAGAACTTGTGTTGATTCTTGATTATAAATATGAAGGTATGTCATGGATATGTCAAGACATAAGTGTGGGGGTAATAAGGGTAGCTACATCTTTAGGAAAGAAGTGTTTTCATGAAGAGAGGAGAAGAGATATTTTTGCTTAAAAAAAAATCCATTGTTGTCACTCTTTTCCTTAACAAAAGGAGTTAGTAACCCTTGGAAAGAGGATAAGAGGCATGGAATTTCGGAAATATTGTCCCTCTTATAAAAAATGAGTGTTAGTAACCTAAAAAATAAAGGGAGCTAGTAGCCCCAAAGCATGGACACTTCTAAGGTTAGTAACCTTGTCTCTTTAAAGTGAGTCATTTTTTCTAAACGCATGCTAATCTTTGATTAATATCCATGATAGTACTTTTTCTTTGGAAATAGATGTATACACAAGCCTATAGTTAGTGATGGTCATGTGAAGAAGAGGATGGTAAGTGAATTGAACTTCTCTTATTGTGTTTACTTAAGGATGATGATGCTTGTTATTGCTTGATTTTGAGATTAAGTATTCTCATTATTCTTTGCTCTCTTGACTTCATGATTGGTGATCGTGTCGTCAACAATCATAAAATAATCCCCACAAAAACCTAACTGAGTAGATAGGGTAAGTAGGGGTCGAATCCCACAGAGAAGGGTGAAGAACTTTATTCCCAAGAACAAATTTTTTCTAAAAATTAGTTTTAAAATAGAAAACAGGGGATTAAAAATATCAATTAAAAATAAAGCAATTAAACTAAAAACAAAGCAAAGTAAATTAAATCTAAATCTAAGGCAATTTATAAAACAAACAATAATTAAAAGGCATACTTCTTCTCCTATGGTATGAATCAATCAATTTAACTATGGATCCTTGATTTAAAAGATGAATTTAATATCTTATCCTTGATAATATTGGCCTAGATAAAATCTATAATGTATACTAGACAAGATTTCCCTTTTGGGGTTTAAATTATCCCTATTATTCCTTCGTCAATTAATTTCCCTTTTGGGGCTTAAAAACCACCTAAGAACAAAGCATTAAGAACAATTATTTTTCACACATGAGAACCAGGCATCAAGCAATTTCTCAGTCGATGGTAAGGTTGTCTCTTGAATGGAGGTTGTAATTCTCATTCAATTGCTACATACAATCAAACTTGGAGTTGTAGTCCTAAGCTTGTTCTAGCCATAGATCCATCCAATTACGTCATCAGTGGCCATCCAAATCAATAAAATTCAAGATCATAAAATAATACAGAGACGCACTTACTACCATCAAAAACTCAACATTAAATTATAAGTACAGAAATCTCACCATAATCTATTGATTGAATTCACCCAAGGATAAGAAGTATTAAGGGTTTAGAGACTTTAGAAAACTTACAAAACTTGAAGGCAAAATCCTCCTCTTGAAGAACCTAGGGTTGCCGCACCTCTCTATGCAAAGAGAGGGTGCAGCACCCTTAACCTAAAACTAGAGAAGAAAACTAGAGTATTTTCTAAGAAAAAGATGAAAGAGAATTGTGTATATGTATATGTATTACAGGAGGTGGCTATTTATAGTGGAGGAATAACCTAAAAACTCCTATTAGACTTAGGAAAAGAGGCTAGGACGTTCTAGGGGCTGACTTAGTTTCCAAGTTGGATTAGATGTCATCCTAGAGTAGAATCCAAGTCAAAATAGGATTCTGGAATTTTCTGGATTTCTGCAGAAACTTCACCGGCAGATTTGGGCTTGATAACGGCAGAATTGGGCTTTGGACTTCAAAGGAAAGTTGTAGATCTAGGAATTATCTTTCCAACGGCTACTCATGGGCTTAAAACGGACATCTGAGCAGAAAGTTATGGTCTTTCTACCGAGACTGCGCCAATTCCTACTCCAAATAGGACTAATTACGGGAAATTACGGGATTTGGATAATTCCTTGGATATAGGCACCACCAATTGGGATTTTAACTCCAATTATGGGATTATATTCAGTCCATATAAGTCCATAATT